>JAMPIV010002396.1:0-123608 GCA_024509875.1 Oreohelix idahoensis
TCGATAAGTGTTTGAAAAAATGTTATCTTTTCCCGTCTCCCCTAACAACCAAGATAGTATTTATAGCCCGACCAATCGTGGTTAGGCTTTCATTTGTTGCGCTCCAATCAATTTGGAGTTTACATGGTAGGCTATTTACGTAACGTAAGGTTTTTTTCAAACACGTTATAAAAAATTTTATGAGCAGAAATGATTTCATGCTGTCAGGCAGCCTCACTATTTTATTTTGGGTATAATTTATTAATTCCTGGACTATTTGCGTAACGTGTTACATATTATTTGTCAGCAAGCCCTAAGGAACCCAAAAATACTAATTTAAAGGAGCTACGTGGCAGCGTTCAAAATATGCAATTTCTTCTACCTCCTGTTTCGAAGATGTGCTGTCTGGGTACTGTTATGTTGTTCCAACCGTAAAAACGCCATCTATATGTTATGCTTTTTAATAAGATTCAGTTTATGATTTATAAACCTAACTCTGGGAAAGGGTAGTGTATTTTATCACTGTCCGTCTGAAAAAAAATTAGTGCATGTAGACTTACACGCGTGATGGCAGCATTTGCGTATCGCGCGAAGCGTGTTTAGTGTTCGGCTTTCTGCCTCTCCCTTCTCGCTATCCTTTTGTCCATCTGTTCGTTCGTTTTGGTAACGTAATATAATTAATGTTAGGATTAATTTAGGTCATTACGCAGGGCCTCTCAATGCTTTTCCAAGAAATACAGCACACGTTTCATTGAAGAAAGCGGGTAATAATACAGTAAGCTTTTATATCAACAGTGGAAAGCGTTTACAATTTGGCAGACGAAAGGCGAAAACCAAGGGGGATTACCAGTACAATTCTATGTGACAGAGCACTGTCATTTTACCATTGCTCTTCTCTTTATTAATTTTATTTGTTAGGCTTCATATTTACCTAATAATTTATATAATTTGATAGAAATTTTCATGACATTATACATCTCAGAATATCTTTCAATGACAATATCTGTATGGTTTGACACATTCTCACGAATGATGGACAACGTTTGGGCTTCTTCGAAGGAAATTATTCTACTGGGGGATTTCAATATTGACCTTCACAAATCGAACAACACGTGGAATGATATCACCATCTCATACAACCTCACACAGTTAGTCAATCAACCCACGAGAGTAACAGATTCATCATCTACATTAATTGATCATATCTATACGACCTGCCCAGAAAACATTGTAGAATGCACAGTTACACGGACAGCATTAAGTGACCACTATCCCATTTGCTGTACCTGGACGAGAAAAGGGTTCAAAGCACCTAAAACGGAACATATCACAGTCCATTACAGGAATTTCAAAAACTTTAACCTTCAATTATTCCTACAAGACCTACAAATATCCCCTCTCTCATACGTGTACCAACTTCCCCATCCAGAAGAAGCCATAACATACTGGACACAAACTTTTAACAATGTATTCGATAAACATGTTTGATAAGAATCTTTTTCTTATTAATGATGTCCACCAAATGATAAATATAAGTGGATGGAAGCAGACATCATCATCATCAGTTGATAAACTCTTAATACAAGACCCTTGCCCTGAGCAAGAGACATGCTGAGAAATCTGAAGCTCACTCGAACATCACCAGAGTTAAATACTGTGTTGTTGTGTTGCTCGTGGTTCGAGTATGGAATGTCAACTTGACCTACGCAGTGGTGTGTAGACATAGATGGAGTGTATAATGTGCGAATGATAGGAAGAGTTCGTGGTGTTGACAAATGTTCTTTTCTCACACTCATGTATGGCTGGAAGTCATCGACACCAACGACTGTGTACCTTTACTAAAGTTTAATTGGACGTACACACTCGACAGCACAGATAGTGACAAATCACAGGTTGGCATAATACATCATGGTACAGTGGATAAATGGTCTTGCAATGTTATGTTACATGGGCACTCATGTAGAATAATAGTATAATAGACTGTCAGTAGCCAAGCACTCAGTATTGCCCATATATATATATCAACTGAGTTTACTGACAAAGCACGTCAGATTATAAACAATATCCAAGATGGCTTCTAGACCTAATCTCGTCTAGCGAAGATTCCTTAACATAATGTCCAGCACAGATTTTTCCATATAATTATATTGAACCGCTAGCAATGGGTTCTCATGTGTAGCAGTGATCTCTGGACTAATCAAGCGATAATACGGGCATCCCTTTTCTCTTCTTGAAAGTCACTACATGTTTGGTTCCAAGATGGCTTCACTCGTGAGCTGTCACTCACGTTTGGATACAGATAATGAATCTGTCCTAAAGTTAGTCATTCATTAAACATTTCATTGCTCTGTAGATTTGATCATGAACAATTGACTGCATTCTACAGGATATAGTGCTGCTAGGAATCAGAATCGTTTTTTTTCATCTAGTTAGATGTATCCTCTCAGACGTACAAATCATCCCTATCGAAAAACGGTGGCTTCGTACGAGAGTTCAAAAGAGTATCTTTATTACCTTGGTTTTCAGAAATATGATTTTGCCATTCCTTGGCAATAAGAATGAACACTGGGGTAAAGCATACACGATAGGTCTAGACGACTATCACTTTCCCCAAAAACCACTGAGATCACTTTTTTCCCGGCATCAAGCCGACATAGAAAAACACAGCCCATCATCAGGGCGAAGCCAAAACACACCTCTCTCGCGACACATCCGCCGAACAGCCTTTGACCTCTCTAGAGACAACAGAACATATAGTTCGACTTAGATATGTAAAGATATACAGATATAAGACAGATTCGTCCTACACAGACAAACAATACACATAAATTCAGGCCATAGATATTCTGAAGCAAGAACAATCTATTACTACCCAAACAAAGAATAAATCGCAGTAAAACTGGATTCATCCGCGGAGTTCGATCGAAAGAGACGGCACAACTTTCAAGGGAAAGCACAGCGGTGAATAAACATCAATGAACCGCTATGTAGTGATACAATCATTATATTATTAAATTACAAATTTGTATCTATCATGATATAGAAAAGGAACTACTATAGAACTAGACATATCAAGAAGTCTAAGCCCTAATAGTTATGTGGAATCATGTGGGCATCTTGACAGAATGTCTGCCATCACATTATCTGATCCACGAATAGCTCGCACAGAGAAATGAAAAGGTTGAAGAGCAATTGCATATCGAGTAGACCTCGAGCTCTTCAAATTCTTACTCTGTATAGCAGTAAGAGCTTTTTGGTCGGTTTCTACTATGAAATGTGCGCCCAGAAGGAATCTCTGTAGTTTGAGGATCGACCAAACCATAGCTAATAGCTCACGGTCTAAAACCGAATAATTCCTTTCTGCCGCATTAAGTTTTCTGGAAATATACATTACAGGATGCAGAGTTCCAGAGTACTCTTGCATTAGTGCCGCTCCAATCCCAGTGGATGAAGCGTCACTACGAAGAACGAATGTTTTATCTTTAGTGGGTAGCACTAAAATAGGTGGTGTTGAAACCAATGTTTTAATCTTATCCAGAGAGCATTGGCATTCCTGAGACCAGTGGACCACATTAGGCGAACCTTTCTTTAGAAGTGTTGAAAGAGGTGCCATGATAGAGGATAGATTCTGAATGAATCTGCCATAAAATTGAATAAGACCTAACAGACTTCTCACCTGTTTTTTAGTCTTAGGGATTGAGATGTTAAGTATCTTACTAGTATTATGGTCCTCTGTCTTTAGGAAACCATGACCAACTCGGTGGCCTAGGAAAGAAATTTCGCTAAAACCAATATAGGCTTTAGAGGGTTTCGCTGTCAGGTTGTGCTCGCGCAAAGTAGACAGCAATTCATCTAACCCTGAAGAGTGATCTTCCCAAGTATCGCTGAAAAGACAGATGTCGTCTAGATATGCAATGACATCTGACCGATAAGATAGGATTCGGCGCATCATGCGTACGAATGTAGCTGGTGCGTTCATAAGACCGAAAGGCATAAAATTCCATTGGAACAAACCTCTAGGTGTTGAAAAAGCCGTGAGAGGTTTTGCGCGTTCAGATAAAGGAACTTGCCAATATCCTTTAGACAAATCAAGTTTAGTGAAAAAATGAGATTTGGAGAGTCGAGTAAGTAGTTCTTCCAGTAAAGGCATAGGTTCAGCATCGAACTTCGTTACCTGATTCAATTTTCGATAGTCAACGCAAAGACGTATGTTATTGTCTTTTTTACGCACAATAACCATCGGCGAAGAATATGCAGAGGTGGATGGTTCGATTATTTTCAAATCTATCATCTCATCCAACTCTTTCTCGACCTGTGCTTGAAAATGTATAGGTATAGGATAAGGTCTAACCCTAATAGGAGTATGGTCAGTTAGAACAATGTCATGTTCAATGACATTCGTTTGTCCAGGGATGTCAGTGAGTACATCCTGAAATGTTTGCAACATAGTTGAAACTTGTCGCTGTTCTCCTAGAGACAAATCAGGAGAGACAGTAACGTTCTTCCATGATTCACTAGAATGAAGTGGGATCATTGGAAGAGGAAGATTTACATCTGAAAAACTTGTTTCCTCATCCTGTATCACGGACAGTGATGAGTAATGACCATGTTGTACTGGAGAATTGTCCGTTGCTTGGAAAATGGGTTGCAAATAATCCGGACGTTCATGGAATTCAGTAAGCATATTGATGTGGAAGGTTTTATGCTTCCCATCAATATCGACAATATAGTCGACATCGGAAATTTTCGATATTATATCGTACGGACCTTTCCAAGAAATAAGTAATCTGTTTTCCCTACAAGGTAGTAATACAAATGCTTTGTCACCAGGACAAAGTTGTCGTAAGCATCTCTTCTTATTGGCAAATTGCCTTGCCTTCTGTTTCGCAAATTCAGAAGAAGAAGTTGCTAATTTGCATGCTTCGATAATCTTTTGTCTCAACGCGATGACATATTCGTAGGATGACTTTGTGTCATCGTCAATATTGTCAGATGTTATGAGATCGTGAAGCAACGACATAGGGCCGCGCGGACGCGCGCCAAAGACGAGTTCAAAGGGAGAAAATCCTGTATGTTCATTGGGTACCTCTCTGTAAGCGAAGAGGGCCGCAGGTAAAACTCTGTCCCAGTCTTGAGGATGATCCTCAGTTATCTTCCCTAGTAAGTTTTTAAGTGTTCTATTAAGGCGTTCGACCATACCATTAGACATTGGATGGTAGATACTACTTAAAGATCTATCTATCTGCAGAGTAGACATTACTTGAGACATGGTATCTGATATTAGTTGGGTGCCATGGTCTGACAATATCTCTCCGGGGAAACCCAAACGAGAAAATATAAGCCAAAGAGCATCTGCAATATCAGCAGTAGTAATGCTCTTCAGAGGAATAGCCTCTGGCCAACGTGTGCACATATCAACACATGTCAAGATAAACTGATGTCCTCTGGCAGACTTGATCTTAAATGGACCAATAATGTCTATGGCCATTTTTTGAAACGGCCGAATAGGAATGTCCGCCGCCTGAATGGGTGCAGCATGCCGTGGACCTTTGGATTTAACTTCCTGACATACTTTACAAGATCGACAATAAATCCGTATGTCCTTGTTTACCAATGGCCAAAAGAAAGCCGCAAGGACTCTTGACTTAGTACGGGAAAAACCCATGTGTCCAGCACACTGAGAGTCGTGAGCGTGCTGCAAAATTTTAACTCTCAAATTCTTGGGAACCAGGATTTGAGAATGACTTGACGTAATGGAGTCTTGAACCATACGTACAAGTACGCCATTCTTCTTTGTAATCCACGATTTACGACTTGTGTCTTTATTCGGATCACCTTTAGTTGCAAGAATGAAGAATTTCTTCAGAGTGGGATCATCTTCTTGCTGTTTTATAAACGAGTCACGAGAAATTACCAAGGGATCATCTTGGTTATGCACTTCATTATCTTCAGTAGATGAAGTTTGAGGCATATTAAGAGCCTGAGCTCTAGTGACTACAGCGTTAGCAATCTGCATGTTTTGCCTTTCCCACGCGGAAATTTGTTGCGGAGTGCATTCTTTGACTCCATGAATGCGACCGATGATGAGGTCAGCGATCGGATTCGGGAGAAGACATGCGTGTACATCTCCTGTAAAGAAAGGAGTAGCAATCCTAATGATAGCAGTAGAGTATTTCTCTAATGTGCCGCCAAATGTTACACATTTGACTACTTGTCCAGTGGCACGGGAAGGATCTACGAGTGACTGCCTAACACCAATTGTGGTGCATCCAGAATCAAATAGCACAGAGACTGGATTGTTATTCACTAAACCCTTATGTAAGACAAGAGAACCTCTTCCATCATGCGCGACTGATGCCGGAAGAGCAGGAAGAGGATGGCCACAGCTTAAAGTAGACACTGTGGTTGGCTCAAATAACGTTTTGCATTGGGGGCACTGAGATGCTCTCCCAAAATCAAAAGCGGCACATGCCATATTACTAGCATCATTATTATCTTTACTCTGTTTATAGGCTTCATGGGACTCTTGTTGTGCAGAGTTTGCCTGAAAATGTGGTTTATGTCTTTTGTTTTGAGATCTACCTCGGTTATTATCACCTCTGTAGTTATTGTTACCTCTATTGTAACCCCTATTTGGGTTTGAGTCATAGTTCCCTTGGTTACCATTATCATATTCATTATAATGAGTATCTCTGTAATTATGATCTTGTTGACTCCAAGACGGATAACCCTGATAGTTTCTATAATTACTTCCTCTACGGAAATTCCTATAATTATGACCACCCCTGTGTCGAGAGCTATCAGCTCGTCTCCAGTTCTTTGAAGAAGAACCCTGAAATGATTGGTTACCTTGGTTTTGATAACTATTATGGTTACCTTTTTTATCAAATCTGTTTTGAGGTCCCTGAAATCTGTGTGAATAATTGGGATTGTATGGTGTTGCTGAAGCAACTGGCATACCCTCCTTAATCTTAGTGTTGCCAAAAGTCACGTCGGGGTGTGCAGTGACATATTGGGAACAATATTCTTCCATTTCCTTTAGAGATTTGGGTTTACGCTCATGTATAAATTCCAGGAATGGTTTGTTAACACATGACATAATCTTATCTCTGAGCAACAAATCCATAAGTCCTTCATACGTTTTTTCTGTTTTGGAAAGCTCAATCCAACGATCAACTGTGAGACGTGCCTTTGCAGTGAATTCTGAGAATTCTACACCTGTCTCAGGCACCATCGTCTTAAACAAAAGGCGATAGCCTTCCTCACTTAGCTGGCATTTTTTTATCAAAGCCGCCCTAATGACATCATAATTATCCTTATCTGCTTCTCCTACAAGGCATAATCTAGTCAGAGATTCACCTTTCAAGTTTTCTGCTAATTGATTAGCGTATTGTGATTTATCCACATTATGCGTACGACAAGAACGTTCAAATCTATCCAGCCAGAATGTAATATCGTCACTGGACTGATTGAACGGTGGAACCTTAACCTTGTAAGTAGAAGGTTTACCATTACCACTAGATGCCTGATTAACATTAATCATACTTGTCAATCTCAATTTCTCTAACTCAAATTCATGTTCTCTTATTGCTTTTTTTTTCTTCAGCCTCTCTGTCTAATCTTTTTTGTTCAGCTTCCCTGTCTAATCTTTTTTGTTCAGCAGCAGCTTCTCTTTCTAATTTCTTTTGTTCAGCTTCACTGTCTAATCTTTTTTGTTCAGCAGCAGCTTCTCTTTCTAATTTCTTTTGTTCAGCTTCAAATCTCCTTTGCTCCACCTGCATCTGCAATTTCTTTTGTTCAGCAGCAGCCTCAGCTTCTCTTTCTAATCTTTTCTCTTCAGCCAGAGCTTTTCTCTCTTCTGCAGCAGCTTTTTTCTCTTCTGCAGCTAATGCTTTGTCATATTGAGCAACATACCATTCTTCTAATTGTTGACCAGTTTTATCAAGGGATTTCCCTTGTGTAATGAAGTATTCTAATGTAGACATGATGTCTAACAATAATACTAATCACTTGAAACAATGATAATACCACAAGTTCTTAATGACTTGATTAATCAGTACACTATCCCAATATCTGTGGGTCACAAGCCTTAATAAGGTCTTGTATAACAGTAATAATAATCAAGTACTGGTTTATACCATAATCCAAGTGCAGTGCACAGGCAATTGTGTCTTATGAAATATACCTATATAAAACATATGTCAACCAACAGAATACATAAAGTACAAATAGGACTGACAATACGAAAACGTTTGCAGAAATAAAAATAAATCAAATAGGGAAATCAATGAAAATAATCACTGAATCTGCAAAGAATAACAACACAAATGACGTCACAGTATATGAATATAAATTGTGAATAGAACTGAAAGATAGAAAAGGGTAGACCAACAAATTACAAACAGTTCAAAACAAAACTAAAGAACAAAGAAATATTACAAAAATAACAATAATTTCAGACTTCACAGCTAACACAAAAGCAACAGTTGTCGCAAGCAAATTTTCAATCAAGAAAATTGCACCTATAGAAAACGCCCACAACGGACCCTCTATGACGTGGGATATTCTGTTGTGAGGACGCCGCCCAACCTTAAACACAACCCGCTGACATATAAACTAACATACTATACAAACAAATAACATGTAACATATCATAAATACATATATCATGTGTGTAATGTGTTGCAAAATAGGCTCAGTTTTACAGTAATGGCAAAGTTATTCTTGTAAAATAAATAAACTGCCACTTTATTGAAATATATATTCTGGCCTTAAATATTAAAGTTCATATATAGAAAACAAGAAGATCCATCGATGAAAATAGGACTTCTTAGTTCAATAATACTGTCTTCCTGTTAACATTGACAAGAATTGATCCAACTGTTCTGTGAAACTCTGTAATGTCTAATGTAAAAATGTCAACAACGCTGACCTACATACTGCATTCACTTGACAGGTCACGTGACGAAGTTTTGACAAAGAGCAAACCAATACTGCAAGTGTGTCGTATCAGCCACAGGAAACGGTCTGGTATCGGTAATCTGTTGACTTCTGAACTTCTGCGAGGTCAAACCCAGAAAGCTGGTCCACCAGTTGATAAGAATCTTTTTCTTATTAATGATGTCCACCAAATGATAAATATAAGTGGATGGAAGCAGACATCATCATCATCAGTTGATAAACTCTTAATACAAGACCCTTGCCCTGAGCAAGAGACATGCTGAGAAATCTGAAGCTCGCTCGAACATCACCAGAGTTAAATACTGTGTTGTTGTGTTGCTCGTGGTTCGAGTATGGAATGTCAACTTGACCTACGCAGTGGTGTGTAGACATAGATGGAGTGTATAATGTGCGAATGATAGGAAGAGTTCGTGGTGTTGACAAATGTTCTTTTCTCACACTCATGTATGGCTGGAAGTCATCGACACCAACGACTGTGTACCTTTACTAAAGTTTAATTGGACGTACACACTCGACAGCACAGATAGTGACAAATCACAGGTTGGCATAATACATCATGGTACAGTGGATAAATGGTCTTGCAATGTTATGTTACATGGGCACTCATGTAGAATAATAGTATAATGGACTGTCAGTAGCCAAGCACTCAGTATTGCCCATATATATATATCAACTGAGTTTACTGACAAAGCACGTCAGATTATAAACAATATCCAAGATGGCTTCTAGACCTAATCTCGTCTAGCGAAGATTCCTTAACATAATGTCCAGCACAAATTTTTCCATATAATTATATTGAACCGCTAGCAATGGGTTCTCATGTGTAGCAGTGATCTCTGGACTAATCAAGCGATAATACGGGCATCCCTTTTCTCTTCTTGAAAGTCACTACATGTTTGGTTCCAAGATGGCTTCACTCGTGAGCTGTCACTCACGTTTGGATACAGATAATGAATCTGTCCTAAAGTTAGTCATTCATTAAACATTTCATTGCTCTGTAGATTTGATCATGAACAATTGACTGCATTCTACAGGATATAGTGCTGCTAGGAATCAGAATCGTTTTTTTTTTTTCATCTAGTTAGATGTATCCTCTCAGACGTACAAATCATCCCTATCGAAAAACGGTGGCTTCGTACGAGAGTTCAAAAGAGTATCTTTATTACCTTGGTTTTCAGAAATATGATTTTGCCATTCCTTGGCAATAAGAATGAACACTGGGGTAAAGCATACACGATAGGTCTAGACGACTATCACTTTCCCCAAAAACCACTGAGATCACTTTTTTCCCGGCATCAAGCCGACATAGAAAAACACAGCCCATCATCAGGGCGAAGCCAAAAACACACCTCTCTCGCGACACATCCGCCGAACAGCCTTTGACCTCTCTAGAGACAACAGAACATATAGTTCGACTTAGATATGTAAAGATATACAGATATAAGACAGATTCGTCCTACACAGACAAACAATACACATAAATTCAGGCCATAGATATTCTGAAGCAAGAACAATCTATTACTACCCAAACAAAGAATAAATCGCAGTAAAACTGGATTCATCCGCGGAGTTCGATCGAAAGAGACGGCACAACTTTCAAGGGAAGTAACTCAATAATGACTTTCCCTTAAGCACTAAAAAATATCTATTTTGTTTACAAAATATTTGCGAACATAACAAGTATACCAATGTATAATATTGTAAGATATCAAAGACTGCACGAAACAATGTTCCTATAAAGCAAGTTCGTGTTAAAAATATCAGAAAGACCCCATGGATAACAAACGAAATATTATCAACAATGAGAGAACGGGACGAAGCACATAAGCTCAAAGATTTCAGCAGGTATCGGATGCTTAGAAACAAAGTACAATACCTCATTCGTCAGGAAAAGAAACTACATTTCAGAAAGATGATTCAAGACAAAGCAAACAGTAAAGAAGTCTGGGCAGCCATTAGAACACTAACACACAAAACAAAGTCACTAAACTCTTTACCAGAAAGCTGCTCCCTCACGGCTACTCATTTTAGTAACCACTTCAAAACAGAAATTAACCATCTCAAATCGACACTAAAGCCAATGGACTGCGATATTAGTAAATTGACCGCCTTCTGCAACACTGAACATACCATAACAGATCTTAGAGATATTCCTTTTCTAACAGTACACGAAGTTCTCAAATATATCTTGGCATTAAAAAACAACAATTCATCTGGTCTTGATGGTATCAGCAATAAGATTCTACGTTACGCTGCACCCATCATTTGCGACTCCTTAACCTATGTGTACAATCAATGTATTGCACACAACTACTTTCCCACAGCATTTAAATCTGCCAAAGTGTATCCTCTCTATAAATCTGGCTCAAATAGCGATCCCAACAGTTACAGACCAATATCCCTTCTATCATCTCTTTCAAAACCACTAGAGAAACACATTTACAACACCACATTTCAACACTTAACAACAAACAAACTGCTCATTGAGAGCCAGTCATGTTTCAGACCCAAACATTCCTGTCACACAGCTCTCACCAAAATGGCAGATAACTGGCTGTCGAACGTAAATGATGGAAAATTAGGTGGTGCTGTTTTTGTTGACTTCAAAAAAGCATTTGACATGATTGACCACATTATCTTGGTTCAAAAGTTGGAAACCCTCAGAATAGGCCCTAATCCACTAAACATCATCAAATCATTCCTGGGAGATCGATAACAGTTAGTGCTTCACAACAACTCGACATCAGATTTCTCGAAGATAGATACAGGAGTACCGCAGGGTTCTATTCTTGGGCCCCTACTCTTCGCAATGTTCATCAACGACCTACCACTACATCTAAAATATTCAACATGTGACCTCTTTGCAGATGATTGTACTATCTACACTAGTGACAATGACTGCGTGGCACTTGAAATGACTCTTCAATGCGATGTAGACAATCTAACAAAATGGAGTAATATGAATCTTATGCCATTAAACACAGCAAAAACGAAATCTATGTTGATTACCACCAGACAGAAACTCCTAAACTGCACCAAAAGATCGCTACAGGTACAGGCGGAATCAATACAAATTGAACATGTAACAGAACACAAAGTTCTAGGAATCACGATTGATCAGCACTTAACGTGGAACTCCCATGTACGGAATTTAACCAAACACTTGGCTCAAAAGACGTACCAGCTAGCCAAAATAAAACACTTCTTAGACGCAGACACTAGACTATTGTTCTACACCTCACATATACAGACACATCTAGATTACTGCTTTACACTATGGGATGGTTGCCCTGCTTCCACCTCAAAGAGACTGCACTCCCTGCATAAGAGAGCAATACGTCTGATCACCGATAATCGCACGATATCACACACAAGGACAGGAAAAGAACCCACAATACTGTCCCTGAAAAAAAAAACGTCTTCTCTACAACAAAGCCAAGCTGACTCACGCAATTCTATCAAACAATGCTCCGCCGTACCTACGATCATTGTTTCAAACCAGTAGAAGAGAGGGACTACAATTACATCAGTTACGTCTGCCCAAACCTAGGATCGACCTGTTCAAACAGAGTCTAGCCTACTCTGGAGCCTACTTATGGAACAGCCTTCCACACCACCTAAAAAGCCTACCTACACAATATTCATTTAACAAAGCACTTTTCAAACACTTCCTAAACACTGATTATCTACCCCCATAGAAACATCATTTGCCTGTCAACATCTCATCCATAGGTCAACATTTCTTTTCCTCTTCCGCTCGTTTTTAATGGGAATAATTTGTTTTATATCCATGTAATACTATTATATAATGTAATGTATGTGAGAATGTACCCGCATACCACTTTACTTTAGAGATGTGAATGTTTCCGTTTGCTTAAATGGGTCATGTACATGCAGATATAATTTTTTTTTTTTTTAAACTGCTGAAAGACTTTTTCTGCTACAGAAGTGCGCAAGAAAGTGTTATTATTATTATTTCAATTTCCGCCAAGAATGTATGGATGTAAGCGAGAATGTGTTTTTTGTAATTTTTGTATTGAGGATTGATGACACATTCAAAAATACTACAGATTAGACGTTTTGACCGCATAAGTGAGTGTCGGTATACATAACTTATTTATTTATTGTTTTGTTTATATTATTTTATTTTTATTATTATTATTTTTCTTCAGTCACTATCTTGTTTATTTAAAAAAAAAAAAAAAAACCTACTCATTTTTTATTATGATTGTAAACTGTAAATGAATGCTGTTATGTTAACTTTATAATGTTGCATGCCTTTAAATTAATGCTTAAAGTAATTGTCGCGAGAGACGAATGAGTTTGTATTTCGTTTCTATACCCATTGTGTGCATACCAGACAGTCGTGGGAAACCCACTAATTTTACAAGAAATGTTTACAGAATACTGAGACAGCACGCAACAACATTCACCTGAAATGTTTTCACAACACGCGGACATTGCACCAACAGACTATCGGAATAATTGATACTAAGTTGCGGATATGTTTACACAGGGCCAGTGTTAACCAAGTATTGTTGTGACTAAGGGAGACTTAAAGTCTGCACAAGGACAACATGAAAGCAGTATGAATACGAATTTATAACGAGAAGAACAACACTGTACGTGCCCCAAAGGACGCACACAGACAGTTTGTCTGGGAGAGGAACAACAAGGAAACGATAATAGAAAAATATTACAGGAAATGTACCCAGGAATGAGGACTGAATGTCTGACGAAAGGAAAACAAACGAATTTTCACATGACCCAAGAAGCGACCGGAAAAATAGCCCTAGGCGATTCAGACAGTATATACTGAACGAAATCTATCGTTCGGGCAATGGTATGAAAAATCATTCCGCCCGCATATACTGGTTCCATATTTCACGAGGAAGATTCAGGCCAAGTGTCAGTGAAATTCATGATATGGACATCAAGGTTAGTGTAATACAGATTTGTACCTTATATCATTATATCTTAACCTCAGTCAGATTATATATATATACATATTTCCCATATATATAAATAAATATAACACTGTAAATACCAGTCACGTTTATTATAATATTATATCGCATACTCATAAGTACATATTGCAATAAACACCATGCAAAGAATTATTATACTTATAAGATCGCACAGTTTCATTAATTATAATGAAGTAAATACAAGACACGTTTATTTTGTCTCTTACATTACCTGTTAACCGTACAGTAAACACCACACAGTCATTCATTATAAGGATAAGATTTCACAGACACAAACACACCGCATGCGGAGCATAGGTTACGGGGTATTTATACGGGATTATCCTTTTATCCATCGCAGTGGTAGAGACCGGGGACCTTTGAGATAACTCAGCCTTTGTCTACTACGTTGCGGGCGTTAATTACGGGACAAGCTAAAAAGTAGGGCCGACCAGAGATACTGCGACGACACGCATCTCACATGTAATTAACGGCACCCAATTTACCCATTCTCCACGGGGGGTTTTTGAGAAAGGAATTCGCCAGACGGTGAAGGGTCTTTCCATCATCCGCAGCCACCCACGCAGAACAGGGTGCAGACAATACCAAGGCAGGATTGTTGCATTACTAAAGAGCTGTCCACGTTACTTTAATTATCGGAAGGGGCAAGAGCCGACGGACGAATTTGTAAACCAGCGCCTACGCAAATTATTGAGATACAAAATTACTTGTAATAATGGACAGATTCTCCCAGTGAAATATATGCGCCAACAAATACCAAGATATAACCTGCTTCCACCATCATCACCACCCGAGACCAATATCTTCACCACACAGGGACATCTGCATATCAGCGGAAGTCTCCACCGCATAACATTGTTTAAACAACAACATAGGAACACGCCAGCTCAGACACGCGGCGCAATGTCAACACTCGCTTTGTGAGCGACAAAAAAGAACAGGCCATCGACACCTGACGAAATCCAGTGGACCGTCCAGTGTTATTGAATGCAGACTAAGACTTGCCCGTGTATACAAATTCCCAGAGTTTTATTGACAGTCATTCCGAGCCCCGAATCAAGATATCCTTTTTTTTGTTGGGGTTAAGATTAGGTAAATTCATCATCATCATCACCTCGTGTAGACTTAAGTTTAGTGAGTGTATTTTTTGCCTAACTATTATCTTCTTTTCCAGGCATAGTTAGGTTAGTTCTTATTACCTTTGTATTGTTGTAACTGAATGTTGTTATATTTCAGTATTTTAATAAACGTTGTAGTTGTGGTTACATTACCCACACACGTTATTACATATATAGAGAAGGATCGAAAGTGTGCGAAAGAGACATACTGTTCTTCTTCTCTTTCTCTTCTGTTCACTCAGTGTAATAGGGGAGTGGGGGCTCGTTAGTATTATAATATAGAGAGGGAGATAGAGTGGTAGGAGGTATAGTGTCACGAGATCCAGAATCACTGGGGCTATATGCTGGGAACTCATCCCAAAGTCTTATATTCACCTTCTCCACTCCTGCTGCTCATCTTCAACCGGGTGCCAGGCGAATCTGAGCCATTGACAAAGCCGGCACCTCACAGATAACTCACAGGGGTAACATTGTGACAGTAATACGTGGGAATAAAAGGATATAGTGTGCAAGATTAATGAGAGTGAAAGGGCAGAATTTTAGACGGGCCTGCGCGCCCAATTCTCAACCCTTCGAAAATAAAGTTCGTTCGAATAAAGTTCGTTCGTTCGTTCCTATTCATCGCCATCGTCTTCTTCTCATTTCTTGTTCCACTAGCACTTGTCTAGTTCTTGTCATCAGTTCCACGTTGGTAACCTTGACATACCATTTTAATCCCTCTATTCTACGCAAGCACCCATTTATGAAAGTCTGTAGCTTTTTGGTTGTTGTCTTTGTTGTTCTCCATGTCTCTGAGCCATACAATAGGACTGACTTCACATTTGAGTTGAAGATTCTTATTTTCGTGTTGGATCCTATTTCTCTTGATCTCCATATATTTCCCAATGCAATGAAAGCTCCTCTTGCCTTTTGTATTCTTATTTTGATATCGCTGTCTGTCCCTCCAACTTTGTCTATATTTCTGCCAAGATATGTGTATGATTCTACATCTTGTATTGGTGTTTCTTCAAGTTCAACCCTGTTATCATTATCTGCATTTATTCGCATTATTTTAGTCTTTTCCCTTTGTATTTTCAGACCCAATTGCTGTGACCTCTCATCGAGTGTTTTCAATTTGTCCTGCATCTGATTACTGCTATGGGACAGAAGAGCCAAGTCATCAGCAAAATCCAGATCATCCAACTGCTTAGTCAGAGTCCACTGGATTCCATTTCTGTTGTGTGTTGCCGATGATCTCATAACCCAATCTATTGCCAGCAAGAAAAGAAATGGAGACAAGAGGCATCCCTGTCGCACTCCTGTTGTTATCCCAAACGGTTCTGTAAGCTGTCCTTCGTGAAGAACTCTGCATGTCATGTCTTCATATGTTTTCTTTATTAAATTAATGATCTTCAGGGGAACTCCATAATGCCTCAACAATTTCCAAAGTGATTCTCTGTCTACACTGTCAAATGCCTTTTCGTAGTCCACAAATCCGATGTATAGTGGTGAATTCCATTCCAGACTTTGTTCAACTATTATTCTTGTGGTAAAGTGGGATGTTATAAATATTTATAGGGGACTTAGTGTACTGACTGAGATCAGCTGTGAAGGTATCTATATCTAATAAGAGTAGTGTATTATAGATAACCTTACTTGCTGCCACATATGTATACCTCAGTCAGAATTATTCTGGAATAGTGTGATGACTACGTTATATGTCTAGGGTATGTGTATGATGAAGTGTAAGTCATAACAACAACAGACAGATAAACACTTTAATTTATTCCACCACACTTGACAACACTGTGACACTCACATACATAAAACACTCTACGAGGATATCTTAAAGAAGTCACTGATAACTTTTCAAATAACAATATGTATTCAGTGCTGTCATGAATGTATATGTGTCCTGATTCAAATACAAAGGGAACCAGGAATCACAATCAATTTTAATTACAAGTTATATGTACAGAATTTATTAATATGAATCTTGTAGTGACATATATTATTAATAGTATCCTATGTGTGTCAGTTGTGTAGTAGTAATATGAGGTAATACTGGTTTTGTTTTGTTCAAGCTCTGTTCGTATTTGTCATCATGACTTCAATAGTTTGTTTTTGTTGGAACTAGTATTAGAGATGTTCTCAGTTCCTGGCATTAAAACAATTAAATTCCCCTCTTAATTTTATTTTACAATGTCATTTTAAGATGGGGGTACATAATGTTGAGCTCCATAGCCACACTCTCTTAACTTTCGTG
Organism: Oreohelix idahoensis; assembly: GCA_024509875.1. NCBI lineage: Eukaryota > Metazoa > Mollusca > Gastropoda > Stylommatophora > Oreohelicidae > Oreohelix > Oreohelix idahoensis. The sequence continues at coordinate 17,292 of JAMPIV010002396.1, forward strand.
ATGACTGCAGTATAAGACTCCTCTGCTCGAGTGCTTTAATGAGTTCTGGAGCCACCTCACTGGTTGCTATATGGACCAAGGAGTATGCTGTCCGCCTCTGGCTTCAGCAAAGCTCTGATCAGGTGCTGCTCAATAACTTTAAGACCACGGTCCCTGAAACAAGAAGGTTGTACCTTCTACGTCAGAACTAATTTATACTCTATTTCTACATTGAGCACAATACATCACAAACATTGAGTCCAGAGCGTTAGGCCAACTGTCAGCTTCATCTGAAATACTTTATACCAGTATTTCCCTCCCTAATGGTTACTACGCCTCTGCAATTCCAGCATTATTTCTTTCTAGTCAATAATCTAGGTGTCAGTGTACTGTTTGGCCATTCCATGCAGTTTTACTTTCCTCCGACACCTTCTGTTCAGGCTGGAGCACTATAGGCTTTACATCATGTTCGCTACTGAACTACACATATATACAGACATAAATTATCAATTTACATTCAATTTTCATTAAAAGATATTGAATATTTCAAGCTTACCACAATTCATGGAAATAATAAACAGTTTCGTTGACTGGCAATGAATATAGCACAACTCCGATCTGCCGATGTCCCAGGCTTTATTTTATAAAAAAATATACACTGGTGCTCAACGCACTGCTTCTTAGTAGGTTTATTACAAGATGTGGCAAGGAACAGACGCTCTGAATTGAGTATATTCGCAGCTCTACCCAATCAAACCATGTCTACACATCTTTTCAAAAAAGCACCCCTTTTCACGTTTCCCCTGACAACACAAGATAGTATTTATAGCCCGACCAATCGTGTTTAGTCTTACATTTGTTGCGCTCCAATCAAATAGGAGTTAACATGGTAGGCTATTTCCGTAACGTAATGTTTTTTCAAACACGTTATAAAAAAATTTTATGAGCAGAAATGATTTCATGCTGTCAGGCACCCCCACTATTTTATTTTGGCCATAACTTGGTAATTCCTAGACTATTTGCGTAACGTTTTACATATTCTTTGTCAGCAAACCCTAATGAACCCAAATATACGAATTTAATGGAGCCAATATGCATTTTCTTCTAGGATAGTCGTGCTGTTACTACCTTCTCACTTCCAAACTTGAGGGTGTCTGGGTACTGTCATGTTTTCAAACGTAAACCGGTATAATGTCATAATTCCCAATAAGCGTTTTTCAGGATTTTAAAACCTAACTCTGGTATGGGTATTGGCTTTTTATCACTGACGATTTGAAAAAAAAAAGTAGTGCATGTGGCCTTACACGCGTGATGGCAGCAATTGTGTATCGCGCGACGCGTGTTTAGTGTTGCGTGTGTCCTTGCTTTCTGCCTCTCCCTTCTCTCTATCCTTTAGTCCATCTGTCTTTTAGTTACGCCGTGTATAAAATGGAATGAATGAAATATTAAATTTAGGTCATTGATCAGCTTGCGTATCTCAAGGTTTTTCCAAGAAATACAGTACACGTTTCATTGAAGAAAGCGGGTAATAATACAGTAGGCTTTTACTATCAACGTGAAAGCGCTACAATTTGCAGACGAAGGAGAACACAGGGGGATTTCGAGTACAGTCATTGTGACAGCACGGTTCTTTACCATTCTTCTTTCCTTTTATTAAATTTATTTGTTAGGCTTTGCATTTACGTTTTAATTTAGATATGGGGATGTAGAATTTCACGACAATTCTCAAAGTGGCTATCTGGTCTGTACATGATCTGTTTTGTCGAAAACCTGCTTGTTCATCTCTCAGTTTCTTTTCTATGGATTGTTTTAATCTCTCAAGGATAATCCTGTTTAATACTTTTTCTGGCACTGATAGTAACATTATTCCTCTATAATTTGTGCACTCTTGTAAATTTCCCTTCTTAGGCAACTTAACCAGATATCCTTCCTTCCATTCTGCTGGTACCTCTTCCTTTCCCAGACTTTACCAAGTAATTTATATAACATCTCTGTAGCCGTGTCGATATCTGCTTTGATGGTCTCTGCTAGAATGCCATCAGGTCCAGACGCTTTTCCATCTCTTAGAAGCTTTATGGCTTTCTTTATTTCTTCCTTCGTTGGTCTTTCACCGTTAATTTGTAGCTCTTCTTCTGCTGGCTGGATGTCCGGCGGGTTTTGTGGAGCTGGTCTATTGAGAAGGTCCCCAAAATATTCTGTCCACCTCTTCATTTGCTCTTGTATATTGCTGAGCAGTTTCCCATTCTTGTCTTTTATGGGGCAACTTGTTTGCTTGTATTTCCCTGTTAGCTTCTTTGTGTTGCTATACAGTTCTCTCATATTTCCTTTGGCTGCAGCATCTTCTGCCTCTCTTGCCAACTCCTCAATATACTTTCTCTTGTCTCTTTTGATACTTCTTTTTACTTCTGTGTACACTTCTTGAGCCTTGGCTTTGGAACTTCTGGTTTTGCTTGTGTTTAACTCTGCTTTCTTGTTTTTTCTGTCTTTTATCTTATTGATGGTTTCTGTTGTTATCCATGCTTTTTGTTGTCTTTCCCTTTTCCCCAGTATTTCTTCACATGTCTCCTTCCATGCAGTTTTGACCTGCTGCCAATAGTCTTCTGTATTCTCTACATCTTCCAGCTGTTGGAGCACTTGGAATTTGTTGGATACTGTGACCGCAAATTTGTCTCTTGTTTCTTGATTTCTTAGCTGTCCTACATTATACTGTTGTCTATAATTTTGCATTGTTGCATATCTCTTGAGTTTCATTTTTACTTTGGCTATCAGAAGATGGTGATCTGATGCCACATCTGCTCCTCTATATACCTTTACATCCTGCAGTGATGATCTAAACTTCTTGTTTATGCATATATGATCAATCTGATTTTCTGTTCTATGGTCTGGTGATATCCATGTTGCCTTGTGTATTCTCTTATGTGGAAACATGCTTCCTCCTATAGCCAGTTGATTTGATGCACAGAAGTTTGCGAATAGTTCTCCATTTTCATTCATTACTCCTAGCCCATGTTTTCCCATGACTTCTTCAAATCCGGTGTAGACTGCACCTGTCTTTGCATTCATGTCACCCATCAAAATTGTGATGTCTCTTCTTTTTACTTTATCCATAATTTCCTGTAGTTTAGTATAAAATGCTTCTTTCACAGACTCTTCTTTGTCATTAGTTGGTGCATAACATTGGATGACATTTACATGAATTTTCTTTTTAGCTGTTTTGAAAGTAGCTGTTATTATTCTGGGTCCAACAGCTTCCCATTCAATGAGTGCTTTCTGTGCTTCTTTAGATAACATAAGAGCTACCCCTTCACTGTGGTGTGAACTTTCGTCTTCATGTCCTGAGGACAGCACCAATTCACCTGTGATGAGTTTCTTCCTGTCTACCCCCTTCCACTTTGTTTCACACATTCCCAGAACCTCGATTTTGTATTCCCTCATTTCTGCTGCTACTTGCGCCACTTTCCCTTGTTCGTTTAATGTCCGAACATTCCAGGTGCCAAATCTGGAAGTTCTCCTAGAAGAAAGAAGGTTAGTCAGCAACACAGACTCCTTTCGGCTTTCTCTGTGTTGCATCATACGCCTCCCCACGAGAGGACCTTCCCCTGTCTTGGATGGCTGTGTTTTATTTTCTTTATTTGACTTGTCCATATTTGTTGAAGTTTTTTGTGGTTTAAATTTTTTACAGGATGGGGTAACCGGCCCCATGCCCAACCCTCCTTAGTCGCTTTCTACGACATGCTTGGCAGGGGACAGTGTTACTATTCTTTACTCCCCTTTCGGGCCCCGGTAACACACGGGTGATTGGGGTATTTAGTGTCATTTTATTTACTAATTTGTATTCAATTTAATTAACTATTGTCTTTTGCAGTAAATAGCCTGTCTCAAGCTTCTCTCGTCCCTCTTTATATAGCTGCACCTAGTTTTCTCATGAAGTTGGCATAACTAACACATAACTAACACATAACTAACACATAACTAACACATAACTAACACATAACTAATTCTTCAGACCTAATGGTCTTTTATATTTGGACATGCGCCCTAATATAACCGGCTAGGTTGAACGGGATGCGCCTCGCCAAAACGAGGCAAAATTTTATTTAAAAAAAAAAAAAATCATGAAGTTGGGGGCCTGTATCAGGCTTCGATCTTTATATAACCATATCAGTTCCTGTCATAAAGATGGCTGTCTGTCTCAGGCTTCTGTCGTCGCTCTCATATAACCACACTATTTCTGTCATGAATGTGGCCGCCTGTCTCAGGCTTCTCTCCTCGCTCTTTATATAACCACATAAGTTACTCTCATAAAGTCAGAGGTCATGACGCTCAATGTGAGCAACCCTGAGCCCATATGAGTAAGAAATCAGCAACTGGTACAGACAGACACCTTCACATACCTAGGATGCATAGTAACACCAGACGGCGGGGCTGGCAAAGACATCAACATCAGAATGAATAAGGCAAGAACAGCCTTTTTTAGCCTAAACAACATCTGGAAGTCCTCTCAATACAGCACAAGCACAAAATTAAGATTATATCAGAGCTGTGTGCTTTCTGTGCTTCTCTATGGTGCGGAATGCTGGAGATTTACAGAGAAGGAAATGTCGAAATTGTCCTCTTTTCACACAACATGCCTAAGAAAAGTTCACTGAATCTTTTGGCCGAATACCATCACCAACCAAGATCTGCTTACTCGGAGCAAGCAAGAGGACATGCACACCATCATAGCTGGCAGGTGCTGGAGCTGGGTTGGCCATGTCCTCAGAAGAGACCCCGATGTCATCACAAGAACAGCTATGCTATGGACCCCTGAAGGAAAACGAAAGAGAGGCCGACCAAAAACAACCTGGCGGAGGACTGTGGAGGCCGAGATGCAAAGAATGAACCAGAGTTGGGGCACTGTACGAAGGATGGCCACCGACCGAGCAAAGTGGAATCAATTTGTTGTTGCCCTACAAGATGCCACTAGGCGTGATGGCCACTGCCTGCTTTGACGGTCGGCGGCTAAGGATCAAAGAAATAAGTTACTCTCATAAAGTTGGCAGTCTATCTCAGACTTATCTGTGGCCATTTTTAAAATTCAATGAAAAACGTAGTCAGCGCTTAAACCAGTTACAGGTACCCAAGCCCCGGCTAGATTTGTACAAGAAGAGCTTGGCTGACTCAGCTGCTCATCTTTGGAACAATCTTCCACATGACCTGAAAAATATGCACAGTCCCTACTCATATAATCGTAGACTGTTCAAATACATTATGAGTGCGGATTATATGCCGCCCTAAGTGATTATGTTTCGAATTATTATCTAATATACTGTATGGAGGGTCTGATGATCTAGTTTTTTATTTTAATATACCTTACTTCTTAATTGTAATCTGATACTGTAAATGTATGCTTTTATACTACTTATAATGTTGCATCGCCATTAAATTAATACTTTAAGTATGTTAGAGAATGTCTGGATAACTAGCAATAAAAGATGAGTAAGAGGAAGGGCAAAATGCAAGACGGGCCTATATGCATGATTCTCATCTATCAGTCAATACCCTTTACCTCCCTAAGGAGCATATGTCATAAAGCTGGATCTCGTATAGTGGAGGCGTCAACAATTCACTCCCTGTGGCAGTATCTGCTTGGGACTCAAAGCTGTGGGAACATTTTCCGCATGCGCTGACAACACACGAAGTCCCAGGTCATTCAGCAGCAGATTTTCAATATGTCACGAGTTCTTATTATATACCACCATAATCTGATTACGTTTCAAATTATGTCTAATTTACTGTATGAATGGGTTAGATTTTGTTTGTGTTTTTTTTTCTTTTTTTCTTAATTTATTTTTTTTCTCTCTCATTTTTTTTTAACATACTTAAATTTGGTTATGACTGGATGTTACAAATGTATGTTGTTATTTCATCTTGATAATGTTGTATGCTTAAATAATGCTCAAAATTCATGTGCGATTGAAAGGATACGGTATGTAAGATGACACAGAGAAGAAGGGCAGAATGTAAGACGGGCCTGCGTGCCCAATTCTTCACCCTTTGAAAATAATGTTCGTTCGTTCGTTCTCTCATTGTTCTCAACCCCTAAAATATAGGACATGACTTTTAAATCGCTCTGTGTGAAAGCGATTGTCCAAATATAAAACACCTTGTGGGTTTTATTATTTGATGTCCCTAGCTACAGTTCGTTTAGCATAATAGCCTGCATGCTAACGTCTTCTTTGTTTATGTCCAGTGAGTAATCTGCGTCTGGTTTGCTGCTTCGCCAGTTGCTATATTACCACAGCCCTTATTTGAACAACCGTAAGGGGTCATTTATTGCCTGGCCTACCAGTTTTATTCATTGAACTGTTTACACTTTTCCGGCACCGACCCCGGCTTGGGTTGGGCTAACAAAAGACCTTTGTTATGTGTGTTTCTTTTATTACAAAATTGGTGGAAACGGGAAGAGTCTGACAAGAAAGAATATAATTTACAGGAAGTATAAACAAAGTGTACCCGCGTGTTCGACTGACAGAGTGGTTAGAGCGGTGGTCTCTCGCGGCAAAGGTTCCGGGTTTGGAATCGCGGTACCGACACGCTCCGATCTACCCAGCTGTAAATGGGTACCTGCTCTTTGAGTTAGGGACGGAAAAGGCAGCGAGGAAGGGGTCTGGTCACCCCCACCTCTCGATGCTGGACCCAATAAGGTGAAGCCTTTAACACTTCACTCCCCTACGGCAGTATTTGCTATGGGACTTTCCCTTTTACCCGAGTGTTACCGGGACCCGTACCGAGGATTACCGGGGCCCGAAAGGTGAGCTAAGAATAGTAAGGCTGTAACCAACCATGCATCTCCTAAAAAAAGCGACTAAGGAGGGTTGGGCATGGGGGGAAAAAAAGGGGAGGGGGGGCAGTTGCGCCCCGTCCTGTAAAAAATGTAAACCAAAAAAAAAAAATCAACAAACAGCAGGGTAAGAGAGATAGACAGAAGAACACTTGGAGAAGAGAGCTAGGGACGTACAGAAATACGAGGAAGACATGAAAAGATCTTGAGCCGATGGCACGGGACAAGAAGCCTTGGCATAAGTTTGTTCTAGACCTGGCATACGTTTGTTCTAGACCTGGCATAAGTTTGTTCTAGACCTGGCATAAGTTTGTTCTAGACCTGGCATAAGTTTGTTCTAGACCTGGCATAAGTTTGTTCTAGACCTGGCATAAGTTCGTTCTAGACCTGGCATACGTTTGTTCTAGACCTGGCATACGTTTGTTCTAGACCTGGCATACGTTTGTTCTAGACATGGCATACGTTTGTTCTAGACCTGGTATAAGTTTGTTCTAGACCTGGCATAAGTTTGTTCTAGACCTGGCATAAGTTTGTTCTAGACCTGGCATAAGTTTGTTCTAGACCTGTCTCTGGTTTATTCTCCATGAGTGTTTTGTTTTAGGTCTGTCTCTACTTCTTGTACTCTGGTGATTGCAAGAGAACCAGCAGCAATGGTCGCTCCATGCTCCGTAGGGAGCGTAAAGAGAGATGAATGTACGTTTGTCTAATGTTTTAGCCTGCCTGTCTGTTAATATCTTGAGGTTTGTATCCCTTTCACATCATAGGTCATATAACTGCCGCTCTTTAGCACTTCTAACATCATAGGTCATATAACTGCCGCTCTTTATCACTTCTAACATCATAGGTGATTTACGGTTGCTTTTAGATATCTTTCACTTCATTGGTCATCTACTGTTGGTGTCTGGCATTTCTCACATCAGAGGTCATTTACTGTCACTCACTGGCACTTCTCACACCATAGGTAATCTACTGTTGCTTTTTGGCACTTCTCACATCATAGGTCATCTACTGTTGCTCTTTGGCACATATCACATCATAGGTCATTTACGGTTGCTTTCAGACACCTTTCACTTCTTCTTCTTCTTCTTCCGTCCTTAGCCAACGACCGGCAAAGCAGTCAGTGGCCATTACGCCTAGTGGCGTCTTAAGGGCAACAGCGAATAGATTTTCTTTGCCGTTGTTCCCATCACGCCTAATGGCGTCTTTAGGGCAACGACAAATCAATCCGTTTGTCGTTGTTTCCGTAATCAAAGTGACTGGCAAACGGGTGATCAGCCCGTTGGGAGACACCTTTCACATCATAGGTCATTTACTGTTGCTGTCTGGCACTTCTCACATCATAGGTCATCCACTGTTGCTCTTTGGCACATATCACATCATAGGTCATTTACGGTTGCTTTCAGACACCTTTCACATCATAGGTCATTTACTGTTGCTGTCTGGCACTTCTCACATCATAGGTCATCTACTGTTGCTCTTTGGCACTTCTCACATCATAGTGCATTTACTGTTGCTCTCTGGCACTTCTTTCTTGCGCATTTCTTCCAAGATTCCTTAGTCAAACTCTTTGTTTCACCTGCGTTAGCGACCTTACCTGCGTAATGTTCTTCCCGTCGGCCTCTGAGTCTATACTAATCTGTCTGCGTATGTGTCTAAGTACTTATCTCTGTTTGCCTATCTATCTATCTATCTATCTATCTATCTATCTATCTATCTATCTATCTATCTATCTATCTATCTATCTATCTATCTATCTATCTATCTATCTATCTATCTATCTATCTAACCCACTCACCCACCCACCCATCCGCCTGGCTGTCTGTCTGTCTATTTGTCTATTTGAATTCCACGTGGCTATCTCCACCGCCCTCCCCTTCTCTTTCTCCCAAGCAGTCGTTTTTCGTACAGCTATTACCATGTTTCGCCCCTCCCCCCCCCCCCCCCCCCCCCCCTTCCCGAATACAACCCGATTCCTCTGATTTTTTCCGACCTAATCCAATAACTCATACCACTGCACCACGCTATTACACAACTCGTGCAGAACCCTGCAACAACCATTGTGTGTACTAAAATATCGCTAAAGAAACGAAACAAAAAATATAAAAACTGGGCCAAACTTTTTTTTTTTTTGTACAGGGACAAAGACGTACAGAGAAAAGAAGGGGGTAGGGGGAATGGGGGGCCTTTTTCTAGTATCCTCTTTATGTGTGAGTAAAATAAGAGGAAAAGCTAAGAGTCGATGGAGGGGGGTAGAATGCGCGGGGAAATGTGAATGCAAGAAGTTGGAGGGAAATCTGAAAATATTGTTTAAAGAATGCGCGGGGAAATGTGAATGCAAGAAGTTGGAGGGAAATCTGAAAATATTGTTTAAAGAAAACGTAAATTTTAAAATGTAAATTTTAATTTTTTTTTCCGTTTGACTAGTATTCCAGAGCCGCATATACTTAAGTGTTAAAAACAGGGATGTGGTGTCGGGAGTCGTGGAGTCGGTCATTTTTAGTGGAGTCGGTCATTTTTAGTGGAGTCAGAGCTGGACTTCTAAATTTTGCGGAGTGGGAGTCGGAACTTCGACCGACTCCACAACCCTGGATAAAACAATGACAGGTTGTAAAACTGTTTTTTTTTTTTTTTGTCTACTGTGTAAGAAAATGTATGCCCAGTGTTGTTCCTAGAGGTATTTGAAGCGACAAAGAAATAATAGGCCAACTGTTGCCTCAGTCATGTCGTAACATATATCTAATATGAGGTTATGCGTGGGACTGGCTGCAGAAATTACCGACTATAAGAACACTTGAATGAATATGTTCCAGCTTCTTCGGGACCGCTAATAGTGGGGGCCGCTATAAGAACACTTGGATGAATATGTTCCGGCTTCTTCGGGACCGCTAATAGTGGGGGCCGCTATAAGAACACTTGGATGAATATGTTCCGGCTTCTTCGGGACCGCTAATAGTGGGGGCCGCTATAAGAACACTTGGATGAATATGTTCCGGCTTCTTCGGGACCGCTAATAGTGGGGGCCGCTATAAGAACCCTTGAATGAATATGTTCCGGCTACCTCGGGACCGCTAATAGTGGGGGCCGCTATAAGAACACTTGAATGAATATGTTCCGGCTACTTCGGGGCCGCTAATAGTGGGGGCCGCTATAAGAACACTTGGACCGCTTACAGTGGGGGTTCCATGCTCCATTTGGGATAAGAAAGAGGAATTGACGAATGTTTAAACAAATATATACTTATCTTTGCAGTGTTCTTTGGAAACATGAGCATAGAACAAGCAATAGGGAGAGTAAAATGATAATGGAACAGGTAATTGGAAGATTTAAAATTAGATTACATCAAGCAATTTGGGAAAGTAAAACGGGCATAGAACAAGCAATTTGGGAAAGTAAAACGGGCATAGAACAAGCAATTTGGGAAAGTAAAACTAGCATAGAACAAGCAATTTGGGAAAGTAAAACGGGCATAGAACAAGCAATTTGGGAAAGTAAAACGAGCATAGAACAAGCAGTTGGGAACATAAAACTAGCATAGAACTAGTAATTGGAAGAACAAAACTAGCATAGAACAAGCAATTGGGAAAGTAAAACGAGCATAGAACAAGCAAGAGGTAGAGTGAAACGATCATAAAACAAGCAGTTAAAAGAGTAAGGAGAGGCCAGAAATACGAATGCAGCGTATTTACTGACATCATAAACAGAGACAGTCTTTTAATATTTAAATCATCATCACCAGAATCATTTCCCATTTTCATCATTATCCTTTGTGGTCCTTGCGAAGCACGGAGTTAGCAATGTAGCTGGTATCCTTTCAGGAAGCTCCACCCACAGCATTGACCCCAGACTTGACAAAGCAATAGGGAAGAATGATAGTTTTGTCTCCACATATAAAGAGTTTGTCAACAAAGAATTTCTCTAGTAATTACGTTGCCATCTGTTAGAGTTTTTGCATTTTGTGAGACCGAATCAGTCCTACCATTATTCTAGAAAAGAGGGTAAGATTTATTATTTCCTCCAAGTAAATACGATGCTACTCTTAATTAGTACACGACCACTGTAGTTCTCAGAAAGAATTTATCGCGGTTGTTACGGGCATTCGTTTACCCCAAAAAAAGTCATTACATTAACTGAGCGGTAACAGTACTATAGACATAAAAACTTTAGGGGCGTACCCCAGGTGACGTGCGACTATTGGGAGGTATTTGGTTTTTCTCAGAATGAAAAAAATGCACCAAGTTTGCGACAAACCAGAGGTAAGGTGCGCACAAGACAAGTCAGGTAGTTAACTACTCAGTTCTCGATGATAGTTGTAGAAGAGAACTAATAAGTAAGTCACCTTCTTGCTAGACCTATCCTATGCTCCAGGGGTGTTATATAAATATGTGAGTGCAGCTCGTATTTATTCTCCACCAATTTTAAATTATTAATATTTCTTGACCACACAACAAAATTATAACTGGAAATTTAAATAATTCAATAACGGCAGTTATAAACAAATCAATGCACATTATTGATTAATGATGTATAGTAAAAAATTAGCACCGTGGTATATCAATATCTTACAAAATTTCACACAATTAGAAAAAAGTATATTGTCACTGTTTGGTCGTTTTCATCATGTTCTTGGCTTGTGAGTCTTTGTTTGTGTTCTCACGATAAATTGTACTTAACTTGCTTGACACCTTGTAGTATCCGACTTCCCTCGGTCGTTAAAACATCTGGACATTGAAGACGATATGCTTATGTCAGGAAAAGTTTTGGTCCACTGTTAAACAGTTCACAATTTCCAAAATTGTGTCACGTTTTTCATCATTAGTTGCACCCGCAAAATATGACCAGGATATGGTATCTGTGGTTTAAAACCTAGACGCCCCTCTAATGCTGACTGGTCACTGTTGATCAGACTCCTCATTTCGACAACACTGTCTTGAGGCTGTGGTTAAGTCAGTTAAAATGGGGTACGTCGTACAACCATACAATACATTTAAGAATTTTGACATCAATTAAAGACATTTTCCAAACCCAGTCATGATTACAGCCCTTGTTGCTTACGTTATGACAAAGTTAGCAAAGTTGTTTCCTTTACAATACATCGACAAAATGTGCCGAAATAAAAGACAAGAAAGAAAAAGAGAAGACGAACTCTTTGAGCACATCACCTAAAAGCAACGCCGTAAAAAGAATTATAAGCTTTTATTGCTAGCGTTGGTCATTCCTAACAAGGACTTCTAGCTGAGCCAAAACTGTCCAGGATTGAGGTTATATAGTGGTGGAAGCCATCTTCCTTCGGGCATAAGGCTAGATATAGACATACGGATTTATGTTAAATATAACATTAGTTTGAAATGCACATTAATTTACTAAGACATTTTGTACGCTTAACGATCAATACAGACATACCCTCATACACAGTGGTACTTCGAAGCGTGCGGCTGTATGAAGCTTCGATCTACAAATTGTTCACAATAGCGGTCAATTTTGGCTTCTTCTCAGTTATCTTGTTGTGTTGTGGGTTAAGACTTCCAACTATAAGAGTCAGCCCTTTGGATATCTTCTCAGCTCTGTCAGATCTTGAAGTGATTTCGGGAAATAAGGAACTGTGTCTGAGACGGGCTTATTTACCTAATCTCAGGTCTAGCCCTTTCTTTCTCAGACGTCCACGACTGAGTTCAGTGTTAAGCTGTCTAGTATCTTCTAAATGAGAATGAATAGGACACTGGCGTTTTTCTTGTGTCCAGTATCTTCTAAACGAGAATGGACAAAATATTGGCGTTTTTCTTCTGTCCAGTATCTTCTAAACGAGAATGGACAAAATATTGGCGTTTTTCTTGTGTCCAGTATCTTCTAAACGAGAATGGACAAAATATTGGCGTTTTTCTTCTGTCCAGTATCTTCTAAACGAGAATGGACAAAATATTGGCGTTTTTCTTCTGTCCAGTATCTTCTAAACGAGAATGGACAAAATATTGGCGTTTTTCTTCTGTCCAGTATCTTCTAAACGAGAATGGACAAAATATTGGCGTTTTTCTTGTGTCCAGTATTTTAAACGAGAAATGGACCTTCTGTCCAGTATCTTCTAAACGAGAATGGACAAAATATTGGCGTTTTTCTTCTGTCCAGTATCTTCTAAACGAGAATGGACAAAATATTGGCGTTTTTCTTCTGTCCAGTATCTTCTAAACGAGAATGGACAAAATATTGGCGTTTTTCTTCTGTCCAGTATCTTCTAAACGAGAATGGACAAAATATTGGCGTTTTTCTTCTGGTCCCAGTATCTTCTTTGGACAAATATATGGGCGTTTTTTTTTCTTCTGTCCAGTATCTTCTAAACGAGAATGGACAAAATATTGGCGTTTTTCTTCTGTCCAGTATCTTCTAAACGAGAATGGACAAAATATTGGCGTTTTTCTTCTATCCAGTATCTTCTGAATGAGAATGGACAAAATATTGGCGTTTTTCTTCTGTCCAGTATCTTCTAAATGAGAATGGACAAAATATTGGCGTTTTTCTTCTGTCCAGTATCTTCTAAACGAGAATGGACAAAATATTGGCGTTTTTCTTCTGTCCAGTATCTTCTAAATGAGAATGGACAAAATATTGGCGTTTTTCTTCTGTCCAGTATCTTCTAAACGAGAATGGACAAAATATTGGCGTTTTTTCTTCTGTCCAGTATCTTCTAAACGAGAATGGACAAAATATTGGCGTTTTTCTTCTGTCCAGTATCTTCTAAACGAGAATGGACAAAATATTGGCGTTTTTCTTCTGTCCAGTATCTTCTAAATGAGAATGGACAAAATATTGGCATTTTTCTTCTGTCCCAGTATCTTCTAGATGAGAATGGACAAAATATTGGCGTTTTTCTTCTGTCCAGTATCTTCTAAATGAGAATGGACAAAATATTGGCGTTTTTCTTCTGTCCAGTATCTTCTAAACGAGAATGGACAAAATATTGGCGTTTTTCTTCTGTCCAGTATCTTCTAAATGAGAATGGACAAAATATTGGCGTTTTTCTTCTGTCCAGTATCTTCTAAACGAGAATGGACAAAATATTGGCGTTTTTCTTCTATCCAGTATCTTCTAAACGAGAATGGACAAAATATTGGCGTTTTTCTTCTGTCCAGTATCTTCTAGATGAGAATGGACAAAATATTGGCGTATTTCTTCTATCCAGTATCTTCTAAACGAGAATGGACAAAATATTGGCGTTTTTCTTCTGTCCAGTATCTTCTAAATGAGAATGGACAAAATATTGGCATTTTTCTTCTGTCCCAGTATCTTCTAGATGAGAATGGACAAAATATTGGCGTTTTTCTTCTGTCCAGTATCTTCTAAATGAGAATGGACAAAATATTGGCGTTTTTCTTCTGTCCAGTATCTTCAAAATGAGAATGGACAAAATATTGGCGTTTTTCTTCTGTCCAGTATCTTCCAAATGAGAATCGACAGAACTTTGGTGGTGTTCTTTTTTCTTTTGACATCTGGTTTGAAGATTCTTATTTTTGTAATAGAAGACTTCTTTTGATTTCCTTATATGGTACGCAAGGAATTAAAGCGCCTTTTACATTTATGCATTCTAATGTTGATATCGTTGTCTGTTCCTCCAGCTGTTGTCTTCTCTAAAATATACGTATAGAGTTCACGAGTTCGCATTTTGTAGTGTTTCTTAAATTGTAGTCTGGTAATCGCGTGGCGCATCCATTCCATTAATCTTTGTCTTGTCTAGGTACATGTTCAGGCCCAACTGATGTATTCTCTCCCCAAATATTTTACTGTTGTCTCGCATCTGGTTACGGTTGTGATATAATAGAAAAGCCAGGTCATCGGCAAAATGGAGATCGTCGAGCTGTTTTTTTGTCAGTCCACTGAATTCCAATACTGTTGGTTGCTGTGTATGTGTTTAACTTTCTACCAATCTATAGCCATAAAAAATAAACAGAGGGTGACAAAAGGTATCCGTGCCTCACTCCAGTTCTTGTCTCGAATGATTCTGTAAGTTGCCTGTCTATTCACTTCCATCTTGTTTCGCATAGTCCCGATATGTCAGTTTCATAGTGTGCCATTTTTGCTGCCACCTGTACACTTCATTAACTTAGCCACATTCTATATCAACTTCCCAGTACTTCTCGTTTACTTCTTATTCTCTTTTACAGTATTCTTTCTTTCAATCTGATCTCGTCCTGTCTGTTTATCCTTTCTTTTCTCTGTCTCTGTCTCTTCTAGAAACTGGAAGTGCTTCTTTCATTTAACGTAAACCACCAGCTTTCAACCGTTTTATCCCAGAGGAACCCTTGAAATAATTGTCAAGTCTCAGGGAACCTCTGCTTAAAAATTATTATATTTCCAACTCACGGTACGTTAGCGTGACCAGTATGTTGTAAATATAATAATCCAATAGAAATTGTCAGTGCTCTTTTGAGTAGAGAATGATTTATTTTTTTCTGTGGATCTGTTTATTTTGGCCAGTTTCTTAGCCTACTCCCCCTCCCACAAAGGATAACAACTCTAATGCAGGTCAGTAGTGCAAGTAGAAAAAAAACTTCAGTATTTTTTTTCATTTTCTTTACTTTAATTTCATACTTGATTTTGTTTAAACCTTATCCAAGTAGGCCTTAAGGTCTTACCACAAGTTTCTACTCTGCAAGATGCTAATGAAATATAGTATGTGTGAGAGTGAACACAGTCCTATTGCGCACTGCCATACGTGATTGCTCGGTCACTGCTCACCATCGCGAGCTCTAACATCGGCCAGCGCGCAAAGTTAAAAAAAGAAAAAACCAAAAAAAAATAAAAGTATATATTTTTAATCATGATTTCTCGCGGAACCTCTGGTGCCCTCTGGCGGAACCCCGGCTGAGAAACCCTGACGTGTAACACTTCTTTCAGCGGCCTCTTGTTTTGATCTCAGAAAACGTAACCTCTATTGTGCACTGAGCGTTTTTGTAGCTTGACCTTATCCCTGAACACTTTTTAACAAAATTGTTCCGACCGTCGACGTTGGTTAGCTAAAAAAATTTTTTTTACGGTTTATTTTTGTTATTCCTGTATTTACTTTTATACTGTGACCTACTGAGTGATTGATGGGGTGGGGGGAAGAAGGGTAAAAATGGGGCTGCAGGAGAAGCAGGGCAGTAAGGCGCCCCTGCGTCGCTGGTTACTCATAGAGTTAACTGCTACTATTTAGTATCTTTACGCTGTGATGTATACAGTTAAAACTGTTTTGTTTTTAAAAAGTATGTGACCTTATTGCAGTGATTCCCAAACGGTGCGGCGCGATAGGTTGACTTGTGTAGCGGGAAGATTCAAAGATAGTCAAGGATTTAGAGACATTAAAAAATAAATAGGCCAAAAATAAACATGGTTATTTTCTTATTTATTTTGTTACAGATAATATTTATTTATTTTTTTTTTAACGAACGCCCGCAAGTACTCGAGGCGAGAATCTCCGGTTAGTATTTCTAACCTGAGACTGATTTTTACGTGAGAATCCATTTTTTCCCCTGTACACTGACAGGTGTCCATTCTCCATTCAGGCAGATACTTCGGATGGTACCCATTAGAGCTGGGTCGGCTCAGGAGCCGCCAGTCCCTGGTCGACGACACTCCTTCAAATGTCTTTGCCAGGGCTCGAATTAATCCAGTCAAAGTCCATGGTCGACGACACTCATTCAAATGTCTTCGACGGGCTTGAACCTGGATCATCCGATCGCCAGCGCAGTGTGGTAACCGTAACACCAACGCGGCTCCCCACGTGATATGATATGGGAAATATAAGTCTAGAAACCCGTAGAATTTTCCAGATTTTATTCAGTAATATAATTTATTTTATATCAAATAGATTTCAATAATAAGAAAAATAGTTAAAAATAATGTAAATTATAAATAGGAGTTTATTGCTAGAAGTAGATTTATTATAAAGGTACTTTTTATCCCAAAAAAATTCAGCGAGGCGCGAGCAAATTTTTATTCCAAAAATGCAGCTCAGAGAACAAACAAAAAAAATCTGGGAACCACTACCTTATTGTGTGCAGTGCTGTAAGTGAGATGTAGGGGATAGGGGAGGGAGGGAGGAGAAAAGAAAAAGAAAGGTGATAGTTGAGGAGGAATATGTTGTGTGGTTGTGTTATTTGTGGTAGGTTAGAGAAACAGAAAGTGAGATTTGTTAGAATGGAGCGGCGTTGGTTATTAGTAACTAGACTGAGGTAGTGCTTCCCAAAGTGTGGTACGCGACGAAAGGTGGTGATATAATGGGTTACACGTCTTACTTAAAGCTATTACTATTCTTTCTCATTTCTTGTTTTATCGGTCTAGTTCTTCATTGTTCTGGGTTCATTATCTTTCAGCGCCCAGCTGAGCATAGGCCATCACTAAATACACCCGAAGCCTTCAGGGCCTCTACCATCCGTTCTTTCTACGTGCTCTTCGTTCCTGTTTCTGTCCTTTCTTCTGTTCCCTTCCCCCATAATTTTGTGTCTATATCTGTTGTTTCTTACCAAGGGGGTTCACGATCAGGGACTGCCCTGTAATGCTATCGTGTGTGTTTTTTTTTTTTTTTCAGTGTGTGTCTTATCCAACGCCATCGTCCTCGCCTGACCTTTTAGTCCCTACTGATATTTGATGTTCTGTGTTCGTTCATTCTTTCGTTCTTTACCAACAGCTCCGCAAGAGTGGCGAAGAGGTATGGCGTCCGCCTCTAATTTTGAAGGTACTGATTTCACTCCCAGAACCGGGAATATAATTGCTAGAAAATTTTTTTTTTTCCGTAACCAGTAGGACCTAATGATGTCATGCTCACCCCTGTTCTCCTGTGTAGTAAGATCGGACACTTAACCTTCTCGGATAAAGACGAAAAAATAGGAGGTTCAGTGTGCAAGTTGCGCACGTTAAAAATCTCTCAGCAGTTGGAAATCGTAAAGAGTAAGCCGTACGTCCGCTGCTCAGGCAAAAAGTGTAAAAATTAGGAAACCCACCACCACAAAAATATTTATAGAATGTGTGATTCCTTTATATACGCATTGGTATCGTCACCGGTGTCACAGAGTTCATGCACTGTGCTGAGGTCCTCCTTTGTGATCTAAGGGATGAGATCGAAGCACTGTTGGAGTTGTCCATATCCAATGAAGATGACCCTTAAAAACCAAACCAAACCAAAACCAAGCCAGCTCCTGAAGAACCCTAGGCTTTCAGTAAACGCATGTGTCGTGTGAAATTCTAATCCACATATATAAATTAAAAAGTAAATGTAAAGCCTAACAAATAACTTCAATAAAAGGAAATAAGAATGGTAAAGAACAGTGCTGTCACAATGACTGTACTCGAAATCCCCCTTGTTTTCTAATTCGTCTGCAAATTATAACGTTCCACGTTGATAGTAAAAGCCTATAGCAGCATACACGCGTTTCCACAACACAATAAAACGTGTACTGCATTTCTAAGAAAAACCTTGAGATACGCAGGCTGATTAATGACCTAAATTAATACTTCCATTAATTTCATTTTATACACGGCGTGATGAAAAGACAGATGAACTTAGGATAGAGAGAAGGGAGGGCTGAAAGCAGGAACGCATACAACACTAAACACGCGTCTCGCTATACAATTAAAGTCATCACGCGTGTAAGGCCACAAGCACTAATTTTTTTTTCAAATCGACAGTGATAAAAAACACTACCCATACGAGAGTTAGGTTTTAAAAACCTGAAAAACGCTTATTATCTTACCGCAGTTCCTCTCAACTTCCTCGTTTATTATGAAACATGACATTATACTGGTTTACGTTTGAAAGCCTGACAGTACCCAGACACCACATCGTATTCGAAGTGAACAGGAGGTAGAAGAAAATGCATATTTTGAACGCAGCCCCTTAGCCCCATAAAATTTATATAGTTGGGTTCCTTAGGACTTGCTGACAAAGAATATGTTAAACGTTACGCAAATAGTCTAGGAATTAACAAATTATAGCCAAAAGAAATAGTGAGGGTGTCAGACAACCCCAAAATCAGAATCGCTCAGTGGCAGATTTTGACACCACCATTGTACGGGAAATAGGCCAACACGTTACCTCCTATTTGATTGGCGGAAAGTAAATGTAAGGCTAAACACGATTAGTCGGGCTACAAATACTATCTTTTGTTGTTAGGGGAGACGGAAGGAAGGGTACTTTTTTTCAAACGCTTGTGTAAACATGGCTCGATTGGTTAGACCCGCCAATATAGGCAATTAGGAGCGTCAGTTCAGTACCACATTTTTCAAATAAACTTACTAAAGAACCAGTGCGTTGAGCGCCAGTGCATATTTTTCTAAATAAAAGCCTGGGACATCGGCAGATCGAAATTGTGCTATATTCATTGCCAGTCAACGTAACTGTGTATTATTTCCATGAATTGTGGTAAGCTTGATATATTCAATATCTTTTTAATGAAAATTGAATGTAAATTGATAATTTATGTCTGTATATGTGTGTGGTTCAGTAGCGAACATGAGGCAAAGCCTATATAGTGCTCCAACCTGAACAGAAGGTGTCGGAGAAACGTAAAACTGCATGGAATTGCCAAACAGTACACTGACACCTATCTTATTGACTAGAAAGAACTAATGCTGGAATTGCAGAGGCGTGGTAACCATTAGGGAGGAGTATACTGGTGTAAATTGTTTCAGATGAAGCTGACAGTTGGCCTACCGCTCTGAACTCAGTGTTTGTTATGTATTGTGTTCAGTCTGGAAATAGATTATAAATTAGTTCTGAAATAGGAGGTACAACCTTCTTGTTTCAGGGACTGTGGTCCTAAAGTTATTGAGCAGCACCTGGTCGGAGCTTTGCTGAATCTAGAGGCTGACAGCATACTCCTGGGTCCAGATAGCGACCAGTGAGGTGTCTCCAGAACACAGGGGAGCAATCGAGCAGAGGAGTCTTTTCCTGCCGCCATCACGAAAGTTAAGCCTCTGTGGCCAGAGGAGCTCAACATTATGTGTCCCCCTCAAAACTTGACATTATAGTAAAACTGAGGGTCAATACATTGTTTAAATTGATAGGAACGGTGAAGATTCCCCATACTATTTCCAAGATAAACAAACACTTGAAGTCATGATGACAAATAACAACATAGCTTGAAAAACAAAACCAGTATTACTTCATAGTACTACTACACAACTGACACACATAGGATAATACTAATACCATATGTCACTACAAGGTTAATATTTATAAATTATGTACATATAAATTGTGATTACATTTGATGGTGATTCCTGGTTCACTGTGTAGTTGAATCAGGATATATATTAGTGAAAGTAATTAATACATATATATTTGAACTTTTACCATTGACTCAATTAAGTTAGTCTTATAGTGTGTGAGTGTCACAGTGTTGTCAAGTGTGGTGGAATAAATTAAATTGTTTATCTGTCTGTTGTTGTTGTGACTTACACTTCATCATTTACATAACCCTAGACATTTAACGTAGTCATCACAATATTCCAGAATAATTCTGACTGAGGTATAAATGTGGTAGCAAGTAAGGTTATCTGTAAAACACTACACCTATTAGATACAGATACCTTCACAGCTGATCTCAGTCAGTACACTAAGTCCCCTATAAATATTTATAACATCCCACTTTACCACAGCATGCCAGGTCATCTTGTCACATGACATCAGCTCAAGTTCTTACCATGTCATTGTCATTTGTGTCTCTTTTTTCCCATATGTATGTCGATCTACATCTGCCCTCTCTTATCCTATATTGCCTCTGTATATGCTGGCCTTTACAAAAGTCATCACGATTCTTACACTTTGATATAATAATCAGTCTGAGCGTCTAAGTCCGCGGAACTGTCGGTTTAGCACGACATGGCTAAAATATACAATGAAAAGTTACTCATGGATACTTCCCTTTCAACCACATATCTCTGGCATACATTCTCAATGCCAAGATCCAAGAAGAGTTTAAGAATAAATCATGCGGACACACCTTTAGACTGGAGCTCACACATAAACGTCTTCTCTCTTGAAGACACACACCGAGAAGTCCCTAGCAGACGGCACTCACTTTTGCATACTTTTTTTATCGTCTGCTTGCATAAATTAGCCTACGTCATATCCTATTGCGATGTGGTTCTGTATAATATGAATTTGTTAGAGCATAATAACGCTCTCCACCAACAAACCCATTGTGGTGTGCAAAATAACTCGTAAAATGCCCCTAATATCTTCGCAGTTTGTTGTGTCCCTATGCTAATGATAATGACTACCCGGGCAAAATACTGCCGAACGAAAAACATTCAAATAAGCTACTTCAGCTCGGAAGCAATCTGAAATATATATCATACCTGGGATCATCATTATGTGGCAACATTATCATATCTGGGACTATATGACAACAATATCATATCTGGGACTATCATTATGTGACAAAAGTATCATATCTGTGAACGTCGTTATGTGACATCGTTATCATATCATTTATCACAAATATATAAATAATATATTGTTTTGTCTTATTTGTCTTTCATCCTATCGGGTGTTATTTGATCTAGCAATTTTCTGTCTGATCTTTGCAATCTTTTTTTAATTGGATAATTGGGCGCATGCGTAGAATAGAAAGATTGAAGTGTTATGACACAATCACTAATGTGGAACTGGTGAGAAGGCCCAGACAAGTGCCAGTGGAGAAGAAGACGCTGGCGATGGATAGGACATGTCGTGAAATATTCTAATCCACATACAGTAGAACTCCATTTATCCGAACCCCATGGGACCGAGCATCGTTCGGATAATCAAATGTTCGGATAATTGGATTACATAATGTATCGAGTACATGTACACATATTTCTAAAAATAATTAACCATCACAAGGAAAATACACTATAAAACATATTTACTTGTACTGTAATAATAATACCCACACTGTATTAGATCACTGTATCACCAAAATCTTTTATTACACTGCAGTGCATGTACTACAGTACTTGTATTAATTATTTTTGTTAAGAAAGAGAAATGTTTTCAAAATAACATTACAAACGATTCAAAACCAGGCGCAACTTACGTATATATGTACTTGCACAGATGTAGCCCACTATTTAAAATAATGAGGAATCCTCTTTTGCACCAAACTGGATAGTCTCCTTTTGGCTGCTAAGTCCCGCATTCTCTTCAACAGCAGAAGCTGTGTAGGACAGCTGTCATCTTCTTGCTCGTACCAAGCAATCGCTGTTTCTAGTGCTATAAAGGCCTCTTCAGGACTTGGTCGACGTTTTGGTTTTTCTTCATAATCTACAAGTACATCATGTACTTCTGAGGAGTCTTCATCATCGGTCACTACATGTATTTGGTTTTCTTCTTGCACAAAAGACAAAATTTCTTCGTCATTCAAAAACTGAAAACCAGAATCATTATCATCTTCTAGCCACATGTGTACATCATCTTTGTCACAGTCCGAAAATCCGGGCATTGCTTGAAACAGTTCCACAACTTCATTTATACAATCATCATTTGTGTCCACTGCAGTAGTTTCATTTCCTCCTTTTTTCCCAAGCAATCTACTCCAAGCCTTGTTGAGATTATCTTGTGACAGGGTGGTCCAAGCATCAGCTAACATATAGCAGCAGTCTTTGAGATTAAGCTTTTTGGAAAACGCCACCACACTTTCTTCATCTTCAGTCAACAATAAACGACGCAGGACTTCCTTCTTGTACATCTTTTTAAGCTTTGCTATAACACCCTGATCCATTGGTTGAATCAGTGCTGTTACATTGGGAGGCAGAAAAATTACTTTAAAATTTGCATCAACTGCATTCAATGTATCCGTCTCTGGATGAGATGGTGCATTGTCCAGTAGAAGAATTACTTTTTCAGTTTTCTTTTCTTGTTCTCTCAACCTCTTCACATTTGGGATGAACTGATTTGTATACCAATCAAGAAATATTTCACTATTCATCCAAGCACTCTTCTGTGCTTTGTAACACAATGGGAGACATGTCACATTCTTTAAACAACGTGGTTTTTTGACTTTGCCGATCATTAGCACCGGTAAACGATGACTTCCACTGGCATTTGCGGCTACCAAAATTGTTACTCTCTCTTTGCACTTTTTAAACCCAGGGGCAGCTGCTTCGCGCTGAGATGCAAGTGATTTTTGAGGCAATGATTTCCAGTATAAGCCAGTCTCATCGGCATTATACACATCATCGAGTGAATAACCTTCTTCTTCCAAAAAAGCCAAGAATGTTTCTTTAAAATTTTTAGCGGCAGTTGCATCGCTAGATAAAGATTCCCCTTGAATCTCCAATTCTCGTATGCCATGACGAGATTTAAAGTTTCTTAACCATCCCTGGCTAGCCTTAAAGTCAGGAGGACCGTCAAGTTGATTGTTGAACTGAAATGCCTTTTCACACAACAGAGAACCAGAGATAGGTTCCCCTTTGCTTCTTCTTTGCACAAACCATATATACAAAGCCTCTTCCAATTTCACATCTTTCGCATTTCTCATGGTTTTACGTTTCTTCGACCCATTTTCACTATCAAATTTCGATGCAAAACTCATAATTTCTTCTTCTTCCTTGTTCGCCCTGAAAAGGACGGTGGTTGCGTTGTGTCTGTTTACGCCGTAGCTGTGATATCTGCACCTTTCGGTCGACACATCCGACTTCAGCATGGCATTTTTTAGGGACCGGGTTTGCCTTCCCATTGCGATCTGTACTCGCTCAGCCAGACTGCACTGATGCAGACTGTTTCCAGGACCACCACGTGGAGGTGGAGTACGGTCTTAGTCAGCTCTGGTTCGCTGACTCTGATGCAAGCAGTCAAGCTATGGGTCGCTGATTGCATTCACTATTGCTGCATCTTTGGGTCCCACTCATAATTTTATCCTTGTTACTTTTGATGTCAGAGACGGTAGCTTTCCCAACATTGAACATCCTCGCAAGTGAAGACACAGTTTCACCTTGTCCTAGTCTCTTGATAATTTCTGTTTTCGTTTCAATTGACAAAACATTGCGGTTCCTTTTATATGCTTTAGGCCTACTGGAAGATGCCATATCGCACAGAGAAATACTTGTACACCAAAATTATTCTGCTGTAGTAGCAGACACAATTATTTTAAGTTGAACTGTCTGTTTAGCCAGTGTTCTACCTAGAACGCACACGTACACTTTATTGGTAAACCAGATATTAACTGACTTTATGATCTAACTGACTTCCTGTACGTAAGCGACCGACCATTAGCCCATCCCATTCTCTACAAATTGTTCGCACACATTTGAAGTTTGCCGCATCAAAAGATTCAGAATTTTAGTCTAACGTGACTGTGGCATCTGTTTTTTTTTTTTTTTTTTTTTCAAGAACAAGTGTTCGGATAATTGGATGTTCGGATAATTGGGGTTCGGATAAATGGAGTTCTACTGTATATAAATTAAAAAATAAATGTAAAGCCTAACAAATGACTTCAATAAAAGGAAAGAAGAATGGTAAAGAACAGTGCTGTCACAATGACTGTACTCGAAATCCCCCTTGTTTTCTCCTTCGTCTGCAAATTGTAACGTTTCACGTTGATAGTAAAAGCCTTCTGCAGCTTACACGCGTTTTCCCAACACAATAAAATGTGTACTCCATTTCTAAGAAAAACCTTGAGATACGCAAGATGACCTAGATTTAAAATTCCATTCATGTCATTTTATACACTACGTTACCAAAAAAAACGAAAGACAGATGGACTAAAGATAGAAAGAAAGGGAGAGGCTGAAAGCCGGAACGCAGGCAATACTAACACAGTCTCGCGATACACAATTACTACCATCACGCGTGTAAGGCCACAAGCACTAGCTTTTTTCAAATCGACAGTGATAAAAAACACTACACACACGAGAGTTAGTTTTTAAAAACTCACAAAACGCTTATTAGGAAACATGACATTATACTGGTTTACGTTTGAAAACATTACAGTACCCAGACACCACATCGTATTCGAAGTGAACAGGAGGTAGTAGAAAATGCATATTTTGAACGCAGCCACTTAGCTCCTTTAAATTTGTATATTTGGGTTCCTTAGGACTTGCTGACAAAGAATATGTTAAACGTTACGCAAATAGTCTAGGAATTACCAAATTATAACCAAAAGAAATAGTGAGGGATGTCAGACAACACCCAAATCAGAATCGCTCAGTGGCAGATTTTCACCCCACCATTGTACGGGAAACGGGAGTAGGAGTTTTTTTTTCCAAACGATTGGGTAAACATGGCACGATTGGTTAGACTTGCGAATATAGTCAATCAGAGGCGTCAGGTCACCACCACATTTTCAAAAAAACTTACTAAAGAACCAGTGCGTTGAGCGCCAGTGCATATTTTTCTAAATAAAAGCCTGGGACATCGGCAGATCGAAGTTGTGCTATATTCATTGCCATTCAACGTAACTGTGTATTATTCCATGAATTGTGGGACCGTGGTCCAAAAGTTATTGAGCAGCACCTGGTCAGAGCTTTGCTGAATCCAGAGTCGGACAGCATACTCCTTGGTCCATATAGCAAACAGTGAGTTGTCTCCAGAACACAGGGGAGCAATCGAGCAGAGGAGCCTTTTCCTGCCGCCATCACGAAAGATAAGCCTATGTGGCCAGCGGAGCTCAATATTATGTAACCCCATCTTAAACTGACATTGTATAAAAATAAGAGGGGAAATTAATTGTTTTAATGAAAGGAACTGAGAACATCTCCAATACTAGTTCCAACAGAAACAAACACTTGAAGTCATGATGACAAATAACAACATAGCTTGAAAAAACAAAACCAGTATTACCTCATATTACTACTACACAACTGACACACATAAGATAATATTAATAAAATATGTCACTACAAGATTCATATTGATAAATTCTGTACATATGAATTGTAATTACAATTGATTGTGATTCCTGGTTCACTTTGTAGTTGAATCAGGACATATATATTAATGAGAGTACTTAATACATATTGATATTTGAAAATTTACCAGTGACTCATTTAAGATAGTCTTATAGAATGTTACATGTGGGTGAGTGTCACAGTGTTGTCAAGTGTGGTGGAATAAATTAAATTGTTTATCTGTCTGTTGTTGTTGTGACTTACACTTCATCATATACATACCCTAGACATTTAACGTAGTCATCACAATATTCCAGAATAATTCTGACTGAGGCATAATGTGGTAGCAAGTAAGGTTATCTGTAAAACACTACACCTATTAGATACAGATACCTTCACAGATGATCTCAGTCAGTACACTAAGTCCCCTATAAATATTTATAACATCCCACTTTACCACAGGACACACAGTGAGGAAACTTGTTGATAGCATTACAAAGCAGTCCTTGCTCTTGAATCCTCCGGGAAAGAGAGGAAGATGTAGACCAAAAAACACACGGAGAAGAAAACTGAAGACAGAAGTAAAAGTGCTGAGAAAAACTTGGAAAGAACTTGAGCTGATGGCACGTGACAGGAGGGCTTGCTATGTATTTTGTTGAAAGTCTATGCTCCTTGGGGAGCTAAATGGTATTGAAATACTGTAAATGGTTTATGTCTTTGCTTAATGGATCTTTCTTGTTAAACGGAATCTGCACATGCGGTACACAGCGTTGAACAATGCAGTAGTAGTTGAGTTGAATTATCACAGCTATAAGAACTTCTGGGTACGAAATGTCCATGTGTCCTAAAACAATCGCACTAGCTTTTAGGGAAAAGGTGGGATCGGCACGCGTTGCACTGTACTTTGAGTGAAAGTTACCTTAAACGCCAATTAGAATCATCCCACTTGGAGGCCAGCAATCTTCTTTATTCGGTTTTCACGGATTTCTTGGGGTATAGCGAGTCCTCATAATGCCGCCCCTACTCCACCTACCCCGGTGCAATAGTGTACTGTACTCTTATGAGACTGAATTTCATTCTATTGAGTTAATTCACATTATAATTTCCTTAAGTGATGTTCACTCTAGCATTTTACACACACATACACACACAAAAAACCTAATTCGCTTAATCTTTTTAAAATCCTATGGTAGGTAATTTTTGTCTTTATCCATGTTAAAAATACAGATGGACGTTCAATACGCTGTTTTTTTTTTTTTTTTTTTAGTTAATAAGAAATGTAGATATGAAGCTGGGAGAACAGGTCTTGGAGCAGGTCAACCACTTTAAATACCTAGGAGCTGCCACAGACCGAAAGGGAGGCATCAAAGAAGAGTTGGCCACCCGAAGAGCAGCAGCTGGGAGACTTTTTCGTGGCATAAATCGAGGATTCCTCAGCAAAAGAGAAGTTGGTAAGAAGACGAAGATAGCTGTATACCACTCCCCCTATGTCCCAGTCTTGACGTATGGATGCAAGTCCTGGGCAATGACTACAACCCACAAAAGCCAGATCCAAACCTCAGAAATGAGGTATCTGAGGAAGGTGGTTGAAGTAACAAGAAGAGACATGGTGCGCAACCACTCGATACGTCAATGCCTAAAAACCCAGCCCCTGCAGACCCAAGTAGAACAGTCCCAACTAAGATGGTTTGGCCATGTCTGCAGAATGGGAGAAGATCGGTTACCACAACAAGCATGGGAAGCTAAGAGCCAGGGATCCAGACCTACAGGACGACTTATAGTCCTCTGGGAGGACAACATTAGACAATCTTTGAAGGACCGAGGACTAGAATGGAACCAGGCCAGGAGGAAGACAGCCGATAGAATAGTATGGCGCTCTCTCTTCCAAACCTGTGCTCTTCACGGTAGAAGAGGAACGACTAAGTAAGTAAGAAAGATATGAAGATATATATTCTTCGGAAATAATTGTATTGTGAAGTCTATTATAAACGTGCGTGTACATGAAAATTAATTTATTTTTGGGCAATACGGTACCTCGTTTGATCAGTTTCATGTAAACAAATACTATTTTTACTTTTCATTTTACGTGTGCAAGCGTCCCACTGTGAAAAATCCTAGTACCGTAAACTGTTGTGGAAGATTGTAAATAGGTCAAGGCCGTCTTCAATATTTCATAAGGCAAAACAAAAGCCCTTTTCTATCTTTACCCACAAAAACGTGGATCTGGGCGAATTTAGAGCAGTTATAGCGCCAATACGATTCTTAAAATTAGCGTGGGTTGCGGTGACCCACATGACAAGATCGATACCAGTCATGGAACGCTGTCGGTCAGTCTTATGTAAGGTTCCGTTGGTTGTGTTCTCACGTCACGATACCATAGTATGGAGATGTGAAAGGGTATGCATGGAGTGTATGAGTGAATGAGTGAGCGTGAGTGTGCGCGAGCATGTGTGTGAAAAGTACGTGTATATTTGATGAGAGGTCACGGCCGAGGCAAGGTTAACATTATGAGAATATGTTTAAGTAACGGTTTCCAGATTGTACTGTGGAAGATAGATTCTTACAAGATATGGAATCATAACATATATCCTGGCAGCTATACTGACAGAGTTGGAGAAACAGATGATATATCAATAAAATAGTATACTCGGTCTGCGGAGCTTTCAATGCGTTGGGAAATATATGGAAATGAAGAGAAATCAAGTCCGACATAAAAATAAAAATCTTCAGTTAAAATGTAAAATGAATCCTATTTTACGTCCTTAATTTTTTTTTAAAGTCAAACAAGACATACAGATTGGCATAAGTGGGTCTGTACGTCTTTGTAGCCATTGTTAAAAATGTTTTTATATATTCTAATCAACTCTTTGCTATAAAGTTTTAATATATTCTTATCATCTCTTTGCTATAATGTTTTAGTATATTCTGATCAACTCTTTGCTATAATGTTTTAGTATATTCTGATCAACTCTTTTCTATAATGTTTTAGTATATTCTGATCAACTCTTTGCTATAATGTTTTAGTATATTCTGATTTTCCTCTAGGATAATGTACTGCAGTAACACATATCTATATACTTCACCTTCATCTAGATTGTTAGATCATCATGTTGATGAGCACACACTTTCATTCTCAATATCTTTAACACGTGTCATGTGCGCCTCATGCCACGAACCATAATAAGGTAATAAGAAACAGAATGATCAGCTAGGAAGAAGCGATAGTGAGGAATAAGATAAAAGAAAATCAACTATTGATATTAGATGTGAAACTTGTGAAACTACTTTTGTATCTTCAGAATTCTGAGTCTAAACATTATATGCTTGGCGTCTAACCGGAAAGGAGGCAGCAAAGCATACCCCCGGATGGCAGAAATCACAAGATGTTACATCATACACTTCCTAAGTAACAAAGAAGATTTCCACGCCAACGTTGGAGGCGCAGCATTTGTTCACCTGTTTCTCAAGTGCGCACAAGTTGATTCGCATATACATATATAAGTTCAACTCACTCAGCGGCTTACACACACACACACACGCACACGCGCACGCGCACGCACGCACGCACACACACACACACACACATGTTTAACTCACTCAAAAGCGCATTTCCTGAATCAAGATGACATACTCACAAGGTGATGAGTATAAATCAAGATCACTTAGTCACAAGGTGATTTTCAAGCTGAAATAACCAAGTTCAGCTACTCTACATCAATGCATGAAGTAAATTCTTTTGCTCTCAACGTGTATTGCACGACGTAAATTCACTCAGATAAGCTTCATCGCGCGAAACCCAGTTGTTACCAGAAGATCATTGTGTGAAGAGCTCCGGTCTAGTCTAATTTATTTATTTACTTATCCGGTATAGTCAGTGTCTTTTCAAGATCATACCGCAAGCATTTTCCTGAGACAACTGTCAACGGTTTGTCGACGCTAAAGAGATTTCCAAACGTTGAGAGACGACATCACCTCTTACAAGTTCTCGTTACACGTGCAAAGGCTTTCATCATTAAGTCCTCGTCTTGGAGATACCCACACGGCGTAACATACATCTACATTAGACAGTCAATACATACTGTAAAGTTTCTTTTCTTCTTTCCACTCTAATGAAGTGTCAGTCTGTATGCTCTGTAAGGAAGAGTGGTGTGTTGTTGAGATCAGGCATGCCCCAGTCTACCCAGCTGTAAATGGGTAACTCACCCTAGTCCTGAGTTAGGGAAGGCAAAGGCTCCAGGGGAAGCAGGCCCTAGACTTGGTCACTCCAACCGACGCAGGATGGTGTATGTATGAAGTAGAAGTGTAGAGTGTGATTACCGCGAATGGTGTACTGTTCGTGTGCTGACCAATATAACCACTCATACACATGTGTCTACAAGGCACCAATGCAGACTGCTGGAATCTTTGTTTACTCAATTTATTCAGACGTACACACTGGGACATACGAGTACATCATGGTATGTTGACATATCAATTTGTAGGTATACATAGCAGATCTGAAGTCATGACACATTCAGAAATAATGGGCAGTACATCAAAAGTTCAATGTCATGATATATTATGGCCGCATTCCCCTATCTGACTAAACGCGTCAGTGAAGGCAGATCGGTAAATAACTAAGGTTACTTGACGTCCATAGTTTGTAGCATATATTATGAAACCACGAAAGAGGGGGTTTCTAGCAAGATTGAGATCTCCCTGTCACTGTCCGATAATAGGCTAAATAATCTGTTCTCTTGGCAGTGATCAAAACATATGATGACCGAAATCTAACATGGCTGCCTCCCTGAGTTGTCGTTCACTCATTCATAGGAAGGAGAATATAAGCCAGAGTTAATTTATAATGGGTATATAACTGATTTCATAAATGTTTCCATACAGCTCTACGGTGATCAGGTTAATTCACGTAGCCATAACCGCTGTAGGAAAGTCTGTCATCTTTGTCGATACAAAACACGACCCTAGCGATACGAAGCACAATGTTCCATCTAGGTCGAATCGACATGAGATCATCAAAATAGGGTCTGGCAATACATGGAGTCCGAATTATACATTGTACCGTACCTTAGGAGAGTCTCTAACATAAACTATAGTAGAGATACCATCTCCTTTAGAAGAAAACCACTTCCTGAATTATATTTCCTTAACAATCTACCAGCCCTTTGAAAAGTGCGTACCAGCCATTATCACGGTACATCGGAACTCATCACGACTTGTCAAGACAACTCATACTTCCGCTAGACCGGAATAATAAGAATCTAGTCCCGCCTACCCATCCAAAATATACAATATAGGACTGATTCTACTTGTACTAATAATATGTAATACATATGAATTCAGGCCATAAACATAATAAGCAAATTAATATATTTTCTGGCCCTAAAAAATAAGTACAAACGTAAGAGCAATCCATGCGCCGGATCAATATCAAGAACGATTACTCCTATAATCAAAAGTGTGAATCAAACATGGATTCTCTCGCTTTTACCATAGACAGCATTTTCATACACAAATGAATGAATGTCTATATTTTTTCCATATTAAATAGCCATATCGATTTTTGTAATATGTGCGTCAAAATATGCACGCAACAGATACCATAGTATACTCGTACACTGAAGGACATTTGAAAGACTTATAGACCGTGTAGATTTGACATCAGTGTGGTAACACTATATATCACATCATCATTTCACTATATTCTTAGGTTCACTCTCATATTTAATTTACGACATTTTTACTTTTAATCTATTTGTGTGAATTGTCTGTCACCATCATCCTTTTGACTTTCTACTAACCCTTTATGTGTAGATATTTAACTAATAAATCGTTTAGCCGCTTTGACCATTACCTAGCTCGTTAATATATCACTCATGCTGTCTGTGTTAAGTACGTACATATAGGTAAAATCTTTCATTTAGAGGAGGTTGGGCGATCTTTCTTTATTGAGATCTGAGGGCAGAAGTTATTGTCGTAGGGAAACAGGAAACTCCCCAAAAGTTATTAGAAAACACTATCTGGTGGAGAGTATTCACCTTCTCATCTTCTTGTCCTTATCTCGAATTGGTCTCTTTCTTATAGAGCCAATTTCTTGAGGCCTTCTTGACAACATTCCATAGGCCATCCCCATAGACTACTGTTGAAGCTGCACACGATACGACACAATACGACAGTCACATCATGAGAATGGAGCTCGATAAACTACCACTACTCGCCTACAACAGTAGAAGATCTTGTTTTAGAGTACTGAGAAGATCCTGTTTCAGAGCACTGCGAAGATCTTGTTTCAGAGCACTGAGAAGATCTTGTTTCAGAGCACTGAGAAGACAAGAGGCACAAGGAAGTCCTACAACAACACGATCTAACAGCAACCAATACGACACACTTGGCCCTGGAACGAAAACTTCACCTCCCCACCCCGCTTCAAGATAGTGTGGGCGGAATAAGTAAGAAAGTAAGTCAACTGCAACAGTTGTTGTCAAGATCACGTGAGATACTCTTCTGTGCTGATTCGCCAAAAGTTGTTGTCAAGATCACGTGAGATATTCTTCTGTGCTGATTCGCCAAAAGTTGTTCAAGTCCACGCAACTCTCGTAAATGTGTTGACATTTTATTTTTTTAAATATTTTGGATTTTTGTTACACCCCACCCCCACACTCCCCACCCCAGTAGCACGCTCGATTTGCGAGATAAGTCATGGAGCCTTAAGTCATTGCTTCCCGTGGCTGCACTTAATATCCGTGATAAACAGAATGTTTGTGGAAGGTTCTGTAAAACTCAGCTAACATCATCTCAGTTGATCAATCCATTTGGTGCTTTTTGTGAGTAATCGACTTCGCCTACTGCTACCTGCTACATTTAATTTAGACGGAATAGTTAACCAGTTGTTTTCATGACACCACCAATCTTTGAGTACTTGAGAATTGTGTTCATTTTTATCGACCACTACAGCTGTTGAAAGGTCTCGGGAGATTCAGTTGCTATCGTCAGGAAGTTAGATGGGCTAGGTGAGTTTTTTTTTCCGTAAGGGTTACAAACGAGAATTTTTTCTATGGGGCATAGAAGGACATTTTAAAAATAAATATTTTGTATGTAGGAATAACATAGAGATGTAGAAAATGCTGGCTTAGATTATCATTAGGGAGTTGGTGTAGTGTGTTTTTATAACTCTCCTAGGTCAGTCTCTTAGTTACTCATACTATCATCCTTCATCCCATGTCGCCGATATGACAGCGCTGTCATATAATGATGGTCCCAGATATGACAGCGTTAACACAAAGTGATGGTCCCAGATATGATAACGTTGCCACGTAATGATGGTCCCAGATATGATACTGTTGTCACATAATGATGATTCCCAGATATGATAATGTTCTCACATAATTATGGTACCAGAAATGATAATTTTGTCACATAATGGTGGTCCTAGATATGATAATAATGGGTAATGTATGAACGCAAGACCTAATTGTCGGTGTAATGTATGAACTCAACACGTAATTGTTGGTGTCTTGTATGAACGCACGACGTAATTATCAGTGTAATGTATGAACGCACGACGTAATTGTTGTCTATGAAACAAACTAGGATTAGTAACTGGAGTGTACGGCTTTTACTGTAATTGATCAGAAAGTATGCGGTCACTCGTGCGTAAATGTGTGCTGTTTTACTTCATCGTCATCACCATCCTTTTCCTTTCCGCTCCCAAAGGAGCACTGAGCCACCACTGCAGTTGGTCCCCCTGCAGGAAGCCTGCACAGAGTATTCACTTGCTTTTGCTGCGGTAGTTTCTGTAGCATGTTATTCAACAACTAGTGTAAAAGCCCGCCATAAGACGGGAATTAAATTTAAAAGCACCAATACCTAACGGCAATTTCACTTATTCAAAAGTATTTTTAAAAAGCCACTGTGCATCACCACAGTTCTATAAATATTTTTGTGCACACCGTCATTTGCGCACTTTTCTTTGCCGATTGGTACTATTTTCGGGAGAGTACATAAAAGGGAAACAATACAATTAATGTCTAACTTTCAAGCAAAGTTACATCCCTTAGCGTTAGTGACAGAAAAAGCTGGGATTTTACATATATTGATGATTAAGTTGCCAGTCCCATGCATTACCTCATATTTAATCGCCAGTTACGACATACCTGAGTAAGCAGTAGCCTGTTTCTTTGTCTCCTCATTGACCCGCGGTAACCTAACTAGTGTAAATAAACACTTTCCCTCTTTCTTTCTTTCTTTCTTTCTTTCTTTCTTTCTTTCTTTCTTTCTTTCTTTCTTTCTTTCTTTCTTTCTTTCTTTCTTTCTTTCTTTCTTTCTTTCTTTCTTTCTTTCTTTCTTTCTTTCTTTCTTTCTTTCTTTCTTTCTTTCTTTCTTTCTTTCTTTCTTTCTTTCTTACTCTCTCTCTCTCTCTCTCTCTCTCTCTCTCTCTCTCTCTCTCATTCATTGTCTTTTTTTGTAAACGAATTATTAATATTTGTATACAGTCAATTATTTTGTTTTTCTTTCAGCTTGTATCAGCATTGCATCGTTAGGGATCACGGATCTACTCAACGCAAGGGTAAGTACTTTAATCAGAACTGTTGTCAGTATTAAACTTCGTTGCCAGGTAAGCCTGTGTTGGATGTGTTAGTTTATAATAATCCTCTTTTGTTATAATTATTTAGGCTACTTTTCCATTTCACGTAAGTAGTATTTTCCCCACTCCACGTGAGCAGTATTTTCCCCACTCCGCGTGAGTAGGATTTTCCCCACTCCACGTGAGCAGTATTTTCCCCATTCCACGTGAGCAGTAATTTCCCCACTTCACGTGAGCTTTATTTTCCCTAACTCCACGTAAGCAGTGTTTTTCCCACTTCACGTAAGCAGTATTTTCCCCACTCCATGTAAGCAGTATTTTCCCCACTCCACGTGAGCAGTATTTTCCCCACTCCACGTGAGCAGTATTTTCCCCACTCCACGTGAGCAGTATTTTCCCCACTCCACGTAAGCAGTATTTTCTCACTCCACGTGAGCAGTATTTTCTCAACTCCACGTGAGCAGTATTTTCTCCACTCCACGTGAGCAGTATTTTCCCCACTCCACGTGAGCAGTGTTTTCCCCACTCCACGTCAGCAATATTTTCCCCACTCCACGTGAGCAGTATTTTCCCCACTCCACGTGAGCAGTATTTTCCCCACTCCACGTGAGCAGTATTTTCCCCACTCCACGTGAGCAGTATTTTCCCCACTCCACGTAAGCAGTATTTTCTCCACTCCACGTGAGTAGTATTTTCCCCACTCCACGTGAGCAGTATTTTCTCCACCCCACGTGAGCAGTATTTTCTCCACTCCACGTGAGCAGTATTTTCTCAACTCCACGTAATCAGTATTTTCCCCACTCCACGTAAGCAGTATTTCCTCCACTCCACGTGAGTAGTATTTCCTCCACTCCACGTGAGCAGTATTTTCCCAACTCCACGTGAGCAGTATTTTCCCCACTCCACGTGAGCAGTATTTTCCCACTCCACGTGAGCAGTATTTTCCCCACTCCACGTGAGCAGTATTTTCCCCACTCCACGTGAGCAGTATTTTCCCCACTCCACGTGAGCAGTATTTTCCCCACTTCACGTGAGCTTTATTTTCCCTAACTCCACGTAAGCAGTGTTTTTCCCACTTCACGTAAGCAGTATTTTCCCCACTCTACGTGAGCAGTATTTTCCCCACTCCACGTGAGCAGTATTTTCCCCACTCCACGTGAGCAGTATTTTCCCCACTCCACGTGAGCAGTATTTTCCCCACTTCACGTGAGCAGTATTTTCCCCACTCCACGTGAGCAGTATTTTCCCCACTTCACGTGAGCTTTATTTTCCCTAACTCCACGTAAGCAGTGTTTTTCCCACTCCACGTAAGCAGTATTTTCTCCAGTCCACGTGAGCAGTATTTTCCTCACTTCACGTGAGCAGTATTTTCCCCACTCCACGTGAGCAGTATTTTCCCCACTCCACGTGAGCTGTATTTTCCCCACTCCACGTGAGCAGTATTTTCTCCACTCCACGTGAGCAGTATTTTCTCCACTCCACGTGAGCAGTATTTTCCCCACTCCACGTGAGCAGTATTTTCCCCACTCCACGTGAGCAGTATTTTCTCCACTCCACGTGAGAAGCATTTTCCCCACTCCACGTGAGCAGTATTTTCCCCACTCCACGTGAGAAGCATTTTCCCCACTCCACGTGAGCAGTATTTTCCCCACTTCACGTGAGCTTTATTTTCCCTAACTCCACGTAAGCAATGTTTTCCCCACTCCACGTAAGCAGTATTTTCCCCACTCCACGTAAGCAGTATTTTCCCCAGTCCACGTAAGCAGTATTTTCCCCACTCCACGTAAGCAGTATTTTCTCCACTCCACGTGAGTAGTATTTTCTTCACTCCACGTGAACAGTATTTTCCCCACTCCACGTGAGCAGTATTTTCCACACTCCATGTGAGCAGTATTTTCCGCACTCCACGTGAGAATTATTTTTTCCACTCCACTTGAGTAGCATTTTCCCCACTCCACGTAAGCATTATTTTCCCCACTCCACGTGAGAATTATTTTCTCCACTCCACGTGAGTAGTATTTTCTCCACTTCACGTGAGCAGTATTTCCCCCACTCCACGTGAGCAGTATTTTCTCCACTCCACGTGAATAGTATTTTATCTACTCCACGTGAGCAGTATTTTCCCCACTCCACGTAAGCAGTATTTTCTCCACTCCACGTGAGCAGTATTTTTCCCACTCCACGTGAGCAGTATTTTCCCCACTCCACGTGAGCAGTATTTTCCCCACTCCATGTGAGCAGTATTTTCCCCACTCCACGTGAGCAGTATTTTCCCCACTCCACGTGAGCAGTATTTTCCCCCACTCTACGCGAGCAGTATTTTCCCCACTTCACGTGAGCTTTATTTTCCCTAACTCCACGTAAGCAATGTTTTTCCCCACTTCACGTAAGCAGTATTTTCCCCACTCCACGTGAGCAGTATTTTCCCTAACTCCACGTAAGCAGTATTTTCCCCACTCCAAGTGAGCAGTATTTTCCCTAACTCCACGTAAGCAGTATTTTCCCCACTCCACGTGAGCAGTATTTTCCCCACTCCACGTGAGCAGTATTTTCCCCACTCCACGTGAGCAGTATTTTCCCCACTCCACGTGAGCAGTATTTCCCCCACTCCACGTAAGCAGTATTTTCCCCACTCCACGTAAGCAGTATTTTCTCCACTCCACGTGAGTAGTATTTTCTCCACTCCACGTGAGCAGTATTTTCCCCACTCCACGTGAGCAGTATTTTCCCCACTCCACGTGAGCAGTATTTCCCCCACTCCACGTGAGCAGTATTTTCCCCACTCCACGTGAGCAATATTTTCCCCACTTCACGTGAGAATTATTTTCTCCACTCCACGTGAGTAGTATTTTCCCCACTCCACGTGAGCAGTATTTTCCCCACTCCACGTGAGAATTATTTTCTCCACTCCACCTGAGTAGTATTTTCCCCACTCCCCGTGAGAATTATTTTCTCCACTCCACGTGAGTAGTATTTTCCCCACTTCACGTGAGTAGTATTTTCTCCACTCCACGTGAGCAGTATTTTCTCCACTCCACGTGAGTAGTATTTTCTCCACTCCACGTGAGTAGTATTTTCTCCACTCCACGTGAGCAGTATTTTCCCCACTCCACATGAGCAGTATTTTTCCCACTCCACGTGAGCAGTATTTTCCCCACTCCACGTGAGCAGTATTTCCCCCACTCCACGTGAGTAGTATTTTCTCCACTCCACGTGAGCAGTATTTTCCCCACTCCACGTGAGCAGTATTTTCACCACTCCACGTGAGCAGTATTTTCCCCACTCCACGCGAGCAGTATTTTCCCCACTCCACGTGAGCAGTATTTTCTCCACTCCACGTAAGCAGTATTTTCCCCACTCCACGTAAGCAGTATTTTCCCATTCCACATAAGCATTGTTTTTCCCACTCTAGCTAAGCCGTACTTTTACAATCCACGCAATCAGTATTTTTGTGTGTGGCCATACTACATAAGCGGTATTTTTTTTCCATTCCACCTAATCAGTTTTCATTCGACCTGACAAGTATTTGTCTATTCTCAATACCCTTTATCTCCCCAAGGAGCATAGGCCTTCAACAAACACATGCCTTGTCTTCCTGTCCTGTGCCATCCGCTCAAGTTCTTTCCATGTTTTCCTCATCATTTTCACCTCTGTATCCAGCTCTCTTCTCCGTGTGTTTTTTAGTCTACCTCTGCCTCTCTTTCCATGTGGATATCATTGTCTGTCCCTCCAACTTTGTGTAAATTACTACCAAGATATGTGTACGATTCTACATCCTTTAGTGGTGTTTCTTCAAGTTCAATCTTGTTATCATTTCTTGCATTTATTCTCATAATCTGTGTATTTTCAGGCCCACTTGTTGTGACCTCTCATCGAGAATTTTCGATTTCTCTTGCATCTGATTATGGCTATGGGACAGAAGAGCCAAGTCATCTGCAAAATCCAGATCATCAATCTGTTTAGTCAGATTCCACTGGATTCCATTTCTTTTGTGTGATGTCGATGTTTTCATAACCCAATCTATTGCTAGTAAGAAAAGAAATGAAGACAAGAGGCATCCCTGTCTCACTCCCGTTCTTATCCTGAACGGTACTGTAAGTTGTCCTTCATGAAGAACTCTGCATGTCATGTCTTCATAGGTCTTCCTTGTTAAGTTAATAATCTTCATGGGAACTCCATAATGCCTCATCAGTTTCCAAAGTGATTCTCAGTCTACACAGTCAAATGCCTTTTCATAGTCCACGAATCCAATGGAAAAGCGGTGAATTCCATTCCAGACTTTGTTCAACTATTATTCTCAATGTGGCTATCTGGTCTGTACAGGATCTGTATTGTCGAAAACCTGCTTGTTGATCTCTCAGTTGCTTGTCTATGGACTCTTTTAATCTCTCAAGGATGATTCTGTTTTACTTTTCCCGGCACTGATAGTAACATTATTCCTCTATAATTTGTGCACTCTTGTACAAAAAGCCTGGGGCGCTTAAGCGCGTATCATATATTTTATCCATAAGTGTGTAATGAAGTATAAAGCAGAAGTTAATTTCATGTAGAATCAGCGTCCCAGGCTTTTTGTCAATTAGAAGTTACATTTTTTACTGCAAGCTATAAACTCCTTGAAAAATTATTTCTGACTTTTTAGTGCATTAAAAGCCTGTGTTTAAAATATTTATTTATTTATTTTTTATTTAATGACAATATCTTCTTCCTCGTTCGCCCTCAGACTTCTACATTAATGGCTCTAATAAAAGCAGTAGTCAGGTCAAGGTTCGTGACATCTCGTTCGCCCTCAGACTTCTACATTAATGACTAATAAAGGCAGTAGTCAGGTTAAGGTTCCGGATATCACGTTCGCCCTCAGACTTGTATATAAATGACTCTAATAAAGGTAGTAATCAGCTCAAGGTTCCTGACATCTCGTTCGCCCTCAGACTTGTACATTAATGACTCCAATAAAGGCAGTAGTCAGCTCAAGGTTCCTGACATCTCGTTCGCCCTCTGACTTCTTGATTAATGACTGTAATAAAGGCTGTAGTCAGCTCAAGGTTTCTGACATCTCGTTCGCCCTCAGACTTCTACACTAATGACTTTAATAAAGGTAGTAGTCAGCTCAAGGTTCCTAATATCATCTTTCGCCCTCAGACTTCGACATTAATGAGTCTTATAAAGATAGTAGTCAGCTCAAGGTTCCTGACATCTCGTTCGCCCTCAGACTTGTACATTAATGACTCTTATAAAGATAGTAGTCAGCTCAAGGTTCCTGACATCTCGTTCGCCCTCAGACTTCTTAATTAATGACTCCAATAAAGGCAGTAGTCAGCTCAACGTTCCTGACATCTCGTTCGCCCTCAGACTTCTTAATTAATGACTGTAATAAAGGCTGTAGTCAGCTCAATGTTCCTGACATCTCGTTCGCCCTCAGACTTGTACATTAATGACTCCAATAAAGGCAGTAGTCAGCTCAACGTTCCTGACATCTCGTTCGCCCTCAGACTTCTTAATTAATGACTGTAATAAAGGCTGTAGTCAGCTCAATGTTTCTGACATCTCGTTCGCCCTCAGACTTCTACATTAATGACACTAATAAAAGTAGTAGTCAGCTCAAAGTTCCTGACATCTCCAAACAGTTTTTTGGATAGAAAAAAGCCTTGTGCAACTCCATTCACTGCTGTATATTGGGTAGGACTGCAGCAGATGATCGGCTGTCAAGGGGTTAATGCATACCACAGGTGCAAAGATCTGTTGAACCATTTAGGGTATACATGGTACCTCAATCTTTGACATAATCGACGAATTTCGGTTCAGGTTGAAAGTCACGTGCCTCGGTCACGAGAAGGCAAAACCCAAACGGAAAATAGAGGCCATTTTTATTCATCGCCTTTGTATCGCTCCCCCACCATACTTTACTTGAGTGTTTGTGTATTAAATTCTGTTTCCCCTGCGTCTGTGGCCTAATGGATATGAACGCAGTTTCATAATCCAGATATACCAGGTTCGAAACCTGCTGCAGGCGGTTTGGTAGCAGATCGCTTTGTGTGGATTTTTAACAATGGTATAGGCGCCGTACCGTTCAGAAAGCAATGGCAAACTACTGAATGAAATAATTGCCTAGAAAAATCACAAACAGCCAATAAAAGCTGGGGTTGATTGCCACGTCCTGTAAAGGATAAGCAACTAACTTTTTTTTTTTCCCCTGTGTGATCAGAAGAGGAGGGAGGGACAGATATGTTTGCATGTTGTCTCATGTTACAAAATAAGTAAAACATATTTTAGTTTAGTAACTGCTGTTTGCTTAATTGAAAGCAGTCACTTTAAAAACCTGCATTCGTTAAGCCAGTGGTTCTTAAAATTGGTGGTACCGCCTCTGGGGAGTAGAGCTTGCATCAGTTTTACTAATAGTACTTATTAAGTAAGCAGTATCCACTTTGATACAGATTTGTCGTATATTGAATATGATTCTTAAGTCTTTTATACTACCTCCTTCTAATTTGTCTCAGGGGGCTCCTCACATTGTAGTTACGTCACTGGCTCTCAATCTATAAAGCTAAAGGTCTATCTACAAAAGTGAATTATTATATATTAATTCAGATTAACTAACTATAAATATACATAATGAAATCAGTATTGGGTTAATTCAATGTTGCTGTAGCTGAATGAGCAGTTGCTCTTATTACGCCACTCTTTGTCGATTCTAACTAATGCAGAAAAATGGATGGTGCGCTGGGAATGTGTTCTGTGAGTTAAGGGGGCGATGACCAGACAAAGTTTGAGAAACACTGCTTTAAGCCTTAAAGTTTAAGGGACTAACTGTTTGGGAAATTTTGAAGTTCTGGAATATGATTCAGCATATTTTTTTTTTTTTTTTTTGGGGGGGGGGGGGGGGGCTTTTTTCTTTGAAATGTCATGCAGATTTGGGTCCAGCGTGAAACGTGTACGGCGTGAACTTTTAAATCCAGTTATTGTCAGAATATTAACTTCTCTTCTATCATTTCTTCCTTTCTCTGGAAAACAACTGAAATCAAGTCAGGAGGAACGGGAGATCAGAAGACATCAAGTTCTAACATAAAAATCTGAATCTTCAACTCAAATGTCAATTCAGTCATAATTGTATGGCTGTGAAACATGGAGAACAACAAAAATCCATTACCAAGATGTTAGACTTTCATAAAAGGGTGCTTGCCTAGAACAGAAGGATAGAAATGGCATGACGATGTCACCAGTGTGGAACTGATGGTCAGAACCAGTTCATTGCCAGCGGAACTTTATTAGAGTCATTAATGTAGAAGTCTGAGGGCGAACGAGATGTCAGGAACTTTGACTGACTACTGCCTTTATTAGTCATTAATGTAGAAGTCTGAGGGCGAACGAGACGTCAGGAACTTTGACTGACTACTACCTTTATTAGTCATTAATGTAGAAGCCTGAGAGCGAACGAGATGAGAAGAAGAGGCTGGACATGGATAGGACACACACTGGGGAAACTTGGTGATAGCATTTAAAAGGCAGACCTTATTCTGGAATCCCCCAGGGTTAAGAGAGCTGATGCAGACCAACCAAAAAAAACTGCATTGAGAAGAGAACTGGAGGCGGAGATGAAAAGGATGAGAAAGACATGGAAAGATCTGGAACTGATGGCACGGGAAAGGAGGGCTATGGCACGGGAA
This sequence comes from Oreohelix idahoensis, assembly GCA_024509875.1. Classification (NCBI taxonomy): domain Eukaryota; kingdom Metazoa; phylum Mollusca; class Gastropoda; order Stylommatophora; family Oreohelicidae; genus Oreohelix; species Oreohelix idahoensis. The sequence continues at coordinate 59,173 of JAMPIV010002396.1, forward strand.
AGGAGGGCTATGCATGCGTTATTTGAAAGTCAATTCTCATGGGAGAGCTGAGGACAATGATGCGTACTCTACGACAGATTACTTGCTGCCACTCTCGCGCTTGCATTTTACACTTCGACAAATTACTTGCTGTCACTCTTATTACACTCTGACAAATTATTTGCTGTCACTCTTATTACACTCTGACAAATTACTTACTGTCACTCTTATTACACTCTGACAAATTACTTGCTGTCACTCTTATTACACTCCGACAGATTACTTGCTGTAATTTTTATGCCGTGATTTTACACTCACGTCAGATTACTTGCAACCACTCTGTCTTGATGGTTCATTCCAACAAATTATTTGCTGTCATTCTTATGCCGTGATTTTATACTCCGACAGAGTAACTGCTGCCACTCACGTCTTGATTTTACACTCCGACATATTACTTGCTGTCACTCTCGTTCTTTGATTTTACACTCCGACAGATTACTTGCTGTCACTCTTATGCCGTAATTTTACACGCCGACACATTACTTTGTGCCACTCTCTTGTCTGGATTTAATACTGGGACAGATTACTTGCTGTCACTCTTATGCCGTGATTTTACAATCCGACACATTACTCACTGTCACTCTCTTGCGTTGATTTTACATTCCGACGCATTACTTGCTGCCACTCATACCTTGATTTTTACACTCCCACAGACTGCTTGCTTTGAGTTTCATGCTTTGATTTTACACTCCTGTAGATTACTCTCTATGCTAAGGTATATCCTCTTTTCAAACCTGGTTCCTCTGGTTCTCGTAACCTTGATAAGTATAGGCCAATCTCTCTAATATCATCGCTTTCCAAACCACTGGAAAAACACATTCATAAAATAACACTACAACACCTAGTTAACAACGACTTGCTAATTGATAGTCAATCGGGGTTTAGGCCTAAACATTCATGTCACACTGCTCTAACTAAGATGATAGACAACTGGCACCTAAATATTAACAACGAAAACATGTGTGGGGCAGTCTTTGTAGACTTTAAAAAGAGCATTTGATATGATAGATCACGCTATTTTAATTAGAAAACTACAAAAATCAAAAGTAAACTTTCAACTGATGACAACAATTACATCATTCCTGTCAGACAGAAAACCTGTAGTTTCTTACAATAAGTCCTATTCTAGCCCAGCAGTAATAAATACTGGCGTTCCGCAGGGTTCTATACTTGGTCCTCTACTTTTTACCATATACATGAATGACCTTCCTCTTCACATCAAGCACTCATCCTGTGATCTGTTTGCGTACGACTGTACTGTTTACAAGAGTGATAAAAGTTGTAAAACACTCGAACTGTCGTTACAAAAGGATACAGATAATCTGATTAGCTGGAGCAACGGTAATCGCATGCTAATACTCGTAAATATCATTAAAACAAAATGCATGTTAGTATCAACTAGACAAAAATTACAAAATTCAGAGAAAACAACACTTCAGATCTACATTGGTACCTCACTAATTGAAAACGTTAATGAACATAAAACTCTAGGTAAAATCGTTGACCAGCATCTAAATTGGAACTCACATGTACATGCACTGACCAAGCAAACGGCACAGAAAATTTACCAGTTAGCTAAAATCAAACATTTCCTAGATGAAGATGCACGAAAGTTGTTCTATATATCACACAATGCTCCAGCATATATGTGGCCAATGTCCAATTACAATGAAAGACGCAGTCTACGCTTTAACAGATTGCAAGAGCCCAAGCCTAGGCTTGACTTATTCAAGAAAAGCTTAGCGTACTCTGCTGCTCATCTTTGGAATTGTTTTTCACATACCCTAAGAAACAACCTCAGTCCCTATTCATACAATCATAGATTTATTGAAACTGTTGGGGCTGAGGGGACAGTCGAGAACAAGGGCAATGAAGAGGCTTAGTGAAACTGCCGAAAAGGCATCAGGCTGGCTGTGGAACAACCGCAATGGAAATCGTGACAGTAAACGCTGCGGTACAGAAAACACCAATACGTTGAGTTTTTTTGGTGACTGAGGGGCAACAGGCGGCGTTTATTATAAGAGGTGTTAGGTGTAGCAAATGTAATTTTTGCTGAGGAGGTTAAGATGTTATACCTAACAAGAAAGATAGTTGTGTCTGTGGTAACTGTGTGAGGTCAAGCACATGTAGGTCCCTGACTATAAAAGCAATGATGATGATGATGATATATTTGACCAGGGAACCTAACGCTACCTCCCTAGATCTCACACAGTCCTTATTTTGATTCTAGTGGCTGGTGTATGATGTCTCTAGTGTCCAGGGGTGAAATGAAGATGATGGTACATCAACACAATACACTTTAACTCACTATAATAAAGTGAATAAGACGGTGGTTAAAGTTTTCTTTTAAAATTTGAATGTTTTTTTCTTTATACAACTTAATCTGCCTGTCCCGCCAACCTCTTTTGGACAGGTCTTTGAAAATGAGGAAATATATTTACATATAATGCTTTAACTAAAAATATGGACTCTTGGTCCTATGAATATATTGTTAATATAGAGTTCCTGTAGGTGTATTCACAGACTAAAACTTTAATAGTTGCTAGTGATTGTCATTTGTTATTAGGAGCTGTTGTTTTCATCAAGCCCCATATAATTCAATGTTATTTTGATAGGAACTAGTTTCTTAGGATGAAATGTCAGAGGTCCCAGCTGATAACTTGTCCCCTGGGATTCTTCGTAGGTCGAATATATGTCAGTATATCAATGTAGAGACAATGTAGATCAGCACCCACACGTAAGCTCCTTCGAGCTATCAGCTGACAGCTTAAACTTTATAATGGAGACTTTACACCTACTCATCAGGTTTCCTGTCACCGGATGGTAACAGGAAATAAAAACAGCAATAAAAAGACACCCTGGCCTTTTCAACCTGATCACAACTTCTTATCCCTATATATACATGACGGTATGGGGTCAGCCTCTTGTGCATTCATGTGCATCAGCCCCTAATTTATGACTCACACCCTTCTGTGACCACACCACAGGTCACTATGGCAGATACGCCACTTTACTTTTACATAGTTTGCTTCAATGCAATTGTCGCAGATATAGTTGATGGTGCACTCCAATTGACGTTGAATGAGAATTCAATTGTCGCATAAAGAGTTTTGTATAGTAAGGAAGATGTGTAGAAAGCGCATCGACCTTTATACACTAGTTTTCACAGATGTGAGCTAGTGTTGAGGGAAAGAGTTAACAGAAGGGCACAGGTTGGTGTCAGTGATTCTCTGACCTTTAGACTGCCAACTCTTGTATTTTTCTGGCGACGACTAACTCTTTCTTACTCAAATTTTTTTTTTTTTTTTTGAAGATGAACTAGTAATAACAGGTAATAATACAATGAGGGTTGAGTATGTTTTTCTGAACAGAACATACAATCTACTAAGTCAAACTCAGAATGATGGTGAGTTACATAATGTACATAATTACTTTAATTACAGTGAAAAATAAAATCAGTGTTGACGTACTTTGAACAAAGAAATACTAGTAAATTTAGAACTGTCAGTGTCTTTGGTTCAGATAAGAATAAGAGGCTATTTTCCTCACTGAAGAAAGTTTATTCCTACGGTTATTTCTTGGATAAGTGAATTCTGATTTTGGCCTGGGTTTTAAGTAGACTTATCTGCTTGGACTTCTCCTGGGCGTCTCAGTAGGTAGAGATTACCAACTGGATAATTTGCTGCAGTTGAGCTACAGTCCAAGAGATGACTAGGCTGTTCGTTCACCTGGTTGTGAAGTTGCGTTATGCTGTTCAGGCGCTGACGAGGTATTGACTGCTTAAAGCTGTAGACTGCTCAGGGTTGCTGACATGTGATCACCGCTAGATTTGAGACGTAACACTAGTTCTCTCTGTAGCGTAGAGCAACTAGGCGGTTTACTCGCAACGATTTACAGCAATCAAAATCCAGAAACTGGCTAAGATTCTGCAACTGGGCTGTGGAAGACAATACAGGCAATCACAATCTTCTGGTTTTATACAGATATATTAACTACAGCCACTCTGGACATTTCGTCTCAGAATGGTGCCTAATAATATATTTACCTGAAACCGTAACGTTAGTCTTTTCCCTTAAAGGCGACTGTCCATTTGTTTACAAATTCCTGTCTAGCGGTAGTCTCACAATCAGGTCAGGTCAGTCAGGTCAGCCTTTGTTATAAGCAGACGCCTGGCCGTGTGCGTTCATGCGTGACGGCATTGGAGGAATATTTCATTCACTCGTCCATTGAACAACATGGTTCTTCTCTCGTTCACAACAGCTTTTGTTCATCACATTCCCAAAATCATTAGAAGTAGTACTTTCAGATATCAGCCAGTATTTACATAATTATAATGCATCAATAACATTCAAAATACATCAATGCAAAATAGCTATCATTCTAAGGTAAAGAAATAAAACCACAATATTAAGTATTTCACACTTTACATCCATTAACTAATCCCTTAATATTAGAGTTAGCTAATTAAGCGAATACTGAGAGTTTGCTTACCGCTCAGGACTTATCCACAGCTTAAGAAATAGAACTTTAGTAGCGTTTACTCTCAATCACATATACTTGTAGATATGAGGTAAGTTGAGGCTTCTCTTCTATAAGCGAGCGTTGTCTTCCAACGGTTAAATCAGCAAGTGATCTTAAAACTCAGCGTTCGTTTGCATGAAGTTAAAACATTTCCTGATTCCCACGCCAAGAGTTAATTATTTCCCGTCTCATGCTAAGACACGTAAAAGATTTATCGTGGCGGTCTCCAGTTGACCACTGAACACTGAAATTAGATACTCTGGGAACCACTGGTTTCGACTAGCGAATAAATCGTATAAGACGTCCTTAAAGAAATGCTTTTAAGTGCCTTAGTTGAAGAAGATAGAATTTGGATAGTATGACAGGACTATTAGTGAAGACTAGAAAAAACAGCTAAAGAAACGATCGCAGGTGCAAATATTTTGTAGAGAAAACAGACAGCATATGTGAAGGAATAGAAAAGTAAGGAACTTTAAAATAATCTAGACAAAATCTTCGAGCACTCTGTGACAGCAATAACGTGGAGTAACCACATCTCCTTTTATATGATTTTTTTCTTTTCTTTTCTAACTTATAAACGCTCTAGGCATGTTGAAACGTGTTCATAGAACACAGAGGCTTCCTAACATTTCCAATACAAAATATTAATACAAAATCATAATAATATGCAACAGTCAAATACAGTTCAATGTGAGGACTCAATAATGTTTGCTTCCGGCATGTCCTTCACTTTTCCACAGCAGTATCTGACTTTTTCAGTTTTAATCAAGCATGTAAATACATAAAGCATTCTTACCACTAGTTCAAAGAAATATGTCACAAATAACGTTGACTGGCAAAGAATATGGCCTCAGTTTTGCTCTGCCTCGTCCAGATAGTGAATTAGTATTTAATTTTACAAGTTATCACATCTGATCTCAACGTAGTTGTTTTAATAAAATTCTCTAGTCAAATGGCCACGAGACCACTATGCCTCTTGCCAATATCTATTAGAGCCGACCAATGAAAGCAGGCACTACTAAATAATTTTGAATTTAGTTTGAAAAAACAAAACAATTCCAAACAAACTATGTGCCTCGTAGTCCATTGGTCAGTCCGCGTTAGTTATGCCAATAGAAAAAGATTTTTCGTTTTAGTTAACATTTTTCCTATCTCTCCCCTTTTACTCCTATACTCTTATACCAACTAATAGAATTTGAATTTCTACAATGCCTCTTTTTTTACACTAGCGTCCCCACTAACGTTATGTGTAACGAGCAAGAACAACAGTCTGTCCGGTCAAGCGTTCGTAGACATTTAGTATTTTCTCAATAACTTGGCTAATACTTGGACTACCATATTTTTTAAAACATATTTTTGCTCAGGGGACTCTAAGCTATACTACCATATGATTTTTACAGTCAGTTTTAGTATGATTTAGATTTTCAATTTTGTCACTGTCAATCGTCAAAATTAACTTTTTACACAAGTCGGCCATCTTCCCACCGTCTCTAACATTTTCCTCACTATTCAAATAAACCAACTAGTTTGAGTGACGTCAGAATATTACCGCTAGGAGGAAATGAAAAATTGTCTGTGTGTTTGCCTCTGCTGGCTTTGCCCACAGCGTGTATATATATATTAAAGAGACCGCGTGCAGAGCGCAGAGGGTTTTTTTCAAAACTTTGGTAGTGTTTTGCGGTAATTATTACAATCGTCTCGTTCTTACTACTGTGAAATGTCCGAATTATTACAAATGTTAGTGTTAAAGTTAACCTATTACGTTAATTCAAACGCTAGTTTGGTCTCACAGTTCTGGCGAGTCGTTAATTACAAGCTTTTCCCCCGTTTCGTGCAGCAGATCGGCGAGATGTTAAAATGTTTATTCTACGTTTTCGAAACCGAAACTAAAGCGTGTTTGATTTTTACGGCGGGTCATTTTCTTAGCATTCCCACTGCACAAAAGGCATCGCCCTACTGGCGTTGAAGATGAAACCAGTCAGACACCCGAGGGCTGGTGTATTTATTCATCATATGACTAAAATCTTACGGAAATAAGCGATTATCTCACAGATTTTACTACATTAGGCACAGAATTTCAGTTGCTAGCGCGCAGTGGCTAGTTTCGTCGGCTTCGCGCAGGTGTCTCAGTGTGTGTCCTTAGTTGTGATGTGCGACGGAACGAACGGAATAATTTGTCTTCTCCTTGTTACTTTCACAATTGCCTCCACGGCTGGCGGAGGTGTGGATTTTAAAGCTGCTACCATAAGTGAAATTGGTTCATTTTCGATACAAGACAACAGGAGGCTGAGACGCTTGGGAGTCATGACCCAAGTGGGCCCGCCCTCCTTAGAGTGTAAAGGAGTACACTGGGCCGAAACACTTGTCGGATGGGGGGACCACTTCTGATGATCAGATTGCCTCGTGTTGTATCGCTCTGTAAAAAGTTTCCTATCACATACAAGCAAACCTTGACTATTGCTCCACAATCTGGGATGGTTGCTCAATGTCCAACACAAAGAGACTCCTTTCACTACAAAAGCGTGCAGTGCGTCTAGTCTCTGACAACTGCCTAACTCAGTGTGTAGATTTTTATAAAAATCTCCGAATACTGCCCTTAAGAAAGCGCCTTCTGTTTAACAAAGCTAAATTTGTTCACAAAATCCTGTCACACAATGCTCCAACATATATGTGGCCAATGTTCAATTACAATGAAAGACGCAGTCTACGCTTAACAGATTGCAAGTGCCCAAGCCTAGGCTTGACTTATTCAAGAAAAGCTTATCGTACTCTGCTGCTCATCTTTGGAATTGTCTTCCACATAACCTAAGAAACAACCTCAGTCCCTATTCATACAATCATTGACTTTTTGAATACTTTCTGAATTCTGATAACATGCCCCCCTAATCGGATTATCTTTTCTTATAACATCAACTGTAGGTTCTAATGACGATGTTTGTACTTTTCAACATATGTTATGTCATGCTTATAAGTAATTAATGTTAATATGAGTGTGCTATATTATTATTTTACTTTACGTTGAATTTCTTGAAATTGATATGTAAAATGCATTTGAGAATAAATGAATTCAGTATGAAAGGTGAGCGAAAGGAAGGGCAGAATGTTAGACGGGCCTGTGAGCCCAATTCTCAACCCTTTGAAAATAAAGTTCACTCGTTCGTTCGTTCGTTCTCTGTCACTCTTTTGTCTTCTATAGATTACTTGCTGTCACTTTCATGCCTCGGTATATAACTCAAACACATTGCTTGTTGTCACTTTCATGCCTCGGTTTTATACTCCAACACATTACTTGCTGTCTTTCATTTGACCCGACTTTACACTCTCAATAGATTACGTAATCTCACCCGTTCTTTGATTTTACATTCCAATAGATTACGTGATATCAATCGTTCTTTGATTTTACATTCCAATAGATTACGTGATGTCACTCGTTATTAGATTTTACATTCCAATATATTACGTGATGTTACTCGTTCTTTGATTTTACATTCCAATAGATTACGTGATATCACTCGTTCTTTGATTTTACATTCCAGTAGATTACGTGATGTCACTCGTTCTTTGATTTTACATTCCAATAGATTACGTAATAGCACTCGTTCTTAGAATTTACATTCCAATAGATTACGTAATATCACTCGTTCTTTTATTTTACATTCCAATAGATTAAGTGATATCACTCGTTCTTTGATTTTACATTCCAATAGATTACGTGATATCACTCGTTCTTAGATTTTACATTCCAATAGATTACGTGATATCACTCGTTCTTTGATTTTACATTCCAATATATTATGTACTATCACTCGTTCTTTGGTTTTTACATAACAATAGATTACGTAATATCACTCGTTCTTTGATTTTACATTCCAATAGATTTCATAATATCACTCGTTCTTTTATTTTACATTATAATAGATTACGTGATATCACTCGTTCTTTGATTTTACATTCCAGTAGATTACGTAATATCACTCATTGTTTGATTTTAAATTCCAATAGATTACGTGATGTCACTCGTTCTTAGATTTTACATTCCAATATATTACGTGATGTTACTCGTTCTTTGATTTTACATTCCAATAGATTACGTGATATCACTCGTTCTTTGATTTTACATTCCGGTAGATTACATGATGTTACTCGTTCTTTGATTTTACATTACAATAGATTACGTAATATCACTCGTTATTTGATTTTACGTTCCAATAGATTACGTGATATCACTCGTTCTTTGATTTTACATTCCAATAGATTACGTGATGTCACTCGTTCTTTGGTTTTACATTGCAATAGATTACGTGATGTCACTCGTTCTTTGATTTTACATTCTCAATATATTACGTAATGTCACTCGTGCTTTCATTTTACATTCCAATATATTACGTGATGTTATTCGTTCTTTGATTTTACATTCCAATAGATTACGTGATGTCACTCGTTCTTTGGTTTTACATTCCAATAGATTACGTGATGTTACTCGTTCTTTGATTTTTACATTCCAATAGATTACGTGATGTCACTCGTTCTTTAATTTTACATTCCAATAGATTACGTGATGTTTTTTGATTTTACATTCCAGTAGATTACGTGATATCACATGTTCTTTGATTATACATTCCAATAGATTACGTCATGTTACTCATTCTTTGATTTTACATTCCAATAGATTAGGTGATATCACTCGTACTTAGATTTTACATTCCAATAGATTACGTGATATCACTCGTTCTTTGATTTTCCATTCAAATATATTACGTACTATCACTCGTTCTTTGGTTTTTACATTACAATAGAGTACGTAATATCACTCGTTCTTTGATTTTACATTCCAGTAGATTATGTAATATCACATGTTCTTTGATTATACATTCCAATAGATTACGTCATGTTACTCATTCTTTGATTTTACATTCCAATATGGAGCCGCGCTAGCGTAGTGGTTACAACACCGCTCTGGCGACCGGGTGATTCAGGATCAAACCCGGGCGACGGCATTTGAGGATTTTTCGTCGACCGGGATTTGGACTGGATTAACTCGAGACCTGGCGAGAACATTTGAAGGAGTGTCGTCGACCAGGGACTGGCGGCTCCTGAGCCCACCCAGCTCTAATGGGTACCTCCGAAAACGGCGAGTATCTGCCTGAATGGCAAGGGACACTTGTCTCTGTACAAGAAAATAGGATACGTAAAAATCAATGTCAGGTTAGACATTAAAAATAACCTGAGATTTCGCCTCGAGTATTAGCGGGCGTACGAAAAAAAAAACCAAAAAAAAACAAAACATTCCAATAGATTATGTGATATCATTCGTTCTTAGATTTTACATTCCAATAGATTACGTGATATCACTCGTTCTTTGATTTTCCATTCAAATATATTACGTACTATCACTCGTTCTTTGGTTTCTACATTACAATAGATTACGTAATATCACTCGTTCTTTGATTTTACGTTCTAATAGATTACGTGATGTCACTCGTTCTTTGATTTTACGTTCCAATAGATTAAGATATCACTCGTTCTTTGATTTCACATTCGAGTAGATTACGTGATGTCACTCGTTCTTTGATTTTACATTCCAGTAAATTACGTAATATCACACATTCTTTGATTTTACATTCCAATAAATTATGTGATGTCACTCGTTCTTAGATTTTACAGTCCAATATATTACGTGATGTCACTCGTTCTTTGATGTTACATTCCAGTAGATTACGTAATATCGCTCATTCTTTGATTTTACATTCCAATAGATTACGTGATGTCACTCGTTCTTTGATTTTACATTCCAGTAGATTACGTAATATCACTCGTTCTTTGATTTTACATTCCAATATATTACGTCATGTTACTAGTTTTTTTTTTAATTTGATTTTACATTCCAATAGATTATGTGATGTTACTCGTTCGTTGATTTTACATTCCAGTAGATTACGTAATATTTTTCGTTCTTTGAATTTACATTCCAATAGATTACGTGATGTCACTCGTTCTTTGATTTTACATTCCAGTAGATTACGTAATATCACTCGTTCTTAGAATTTACATTCCAGTAGATTACGTGATGTCACTTGTTCTAAGATTTTACTTTCCAATAGATTACGTGATGTCACTCGTTCTTATATTTAACATTCCAGTAGATTACGTGATGTCACTCGTTCTTAGATGTTACATTCCAGTAGATTACGTGACGTCACTCGTTCTTATATTTTACATTACAGTAGATTACGTGATGTCACTCGTTCTTTGATTTTACATTCCAGTAGATTACGTGATATCACTCGGTCTTTGATTTTACATTTCAATAGATTACGTGATGTCACTCGTTCTTAGATTTTACATTCTAATAGATTACGTAATATCACTCGTTCGTAGATTTTACATTCCAATAGATTACGTAATATCACTCGTTCTTTTATTTTACACTCCAGTAGATTACGTAATATCACTCGTTCTTTGATTTTACATTCCAGTAGATTACGTGATGTCACTCGTTCTTAGATTTTACATTCCAGTAGATTACGTAATATCACTCGTTCTTAGATTTTACACTCCAGTAGATTACGTATTATCTCTCGTTCTTTTATTTTACATTCCAGTAGATTACGTGATTTCACTCGATCTTAGATTTTACATTCCAGTAGATTACGTGATGTTACTCGACGTAGATTTCACATTCCGACAGATTATTTATTGCTGTCTTGCCTAAATGTGTTGCTCCTTCATTTTGACTGCTGTCATTCTCTTGATATACCATTTTTATTTTCTGGCCTGTTTGTGCTAAAACTCTTTTCTTCGTGTCCTGAATGTTGTGTTTCTCTCACTTTAACCCATTTCATTATTTCTTTCTACATTGAGACTTCCTTGTCATTTTCTATAGAAGCTTCAACATTAAAATTTAAGTCATAAAACGCCACCTACCCTACTGACCGTTACGCCACTGCCTGTGGCCTATTCATACTAGATTCTCTGCATCAGTTGTTTTGTACAGTAGGCGTGTCCTTCGCAGTTACGACTTACAGGTAATCCGAAGTTCAACCAAGCCGACCAGTGTAGATTATACATATTTTTTTAACCTTATTCAGAATGAGCTTAAGTAGACTTCATATTTTTTAACCTTTTCAGAAAAACAGCTTAAATAGGAAGGTTAGGTTGTTTAAATATGCATACCTGGCTATGAAAGTCAACCATGCAAGTCCCGAAGAAGTGAAGTTAACTATAGCCGGTGTTTGCTGTGGAGGTACGGGTGGGGTTGGCGTGGCTGGCAGTTCTTTTCAGGACTAGTCCTTTTCAGAGCTTCTTTGTGCTGACATATAGACACTCTTAGTCCTTTTTCAGCGCTTCATCTTGCTAGTACCATAAGTCCTTTTCAGAACTTAGTACCACAAGTCCTTTTCAGAACTTATACATGTCCTTTTCAGAACTTAGTACCACAAGTCCTTTTCAGAACTTATACATAAGTCCTTTTCAGAACTTAGTACCACAAGTCCTTTTCAGAACTTATACATGTCCTTTTCAGAACTTAGTACCACAAGTCCTTTTCAGAACTTATACATAAGTCCTTTTCAGAACTTAGTACTTAAGTCCTTTTCAGAACTTATACATAAGTCCTGTTCAGAACTAAGTACCACACTGTACTCCAGTTAACAGAGTTTACCTATGTTTGAATGGCAAAACGCGCTGCAATATAACCAACGGTCTTGTAAAGGTTGAAGGAAGCCTGCCTCGCAACAAGAAGGCAAACCCGCCAGGAAATATAAAAAAAAATTAAGTTACCTTAACAGTAGAATGCATATTTACTAATTTTTTTCTTTTAAATTTGGCGAGGCATGCGCCGTTCATCCTAGTTACGTCGGTTATATTAAGGCGCATGTTCAAATATAAAAGACCATGTGATGTGGTAAATTTACTAGTGAAAGAATTAACATATATATCGAGGGATATTCACCAACTGTTATCACTCTCTTCGGTTTATTTATTTATTTATTTTTTTTGGTGTGGAAAAAACACGTTTCATGAAGTGTCTTTTCAAAAGGTAACACTTAATCTTTTTGACAGTAATTTTGAATTGTTTTCTATCTATACAGAAAATAGGACGAAAATTTCATAGTTTGAATGTAATGTTTTAATCATTTAAATTTTTAACTTTTAAATGAAGGGTGTAGTTGAAGATTAATGTAGTATTTCTTAGGTCGCGAATTCACAACACCAACAAATAAATAAATAAAGCAATCGTCAGATATAAAACAGGAAAACATTAGAGGAAAACGCCTATGGTAAATTACATATAGACACTGCTAGTCTTAACTTTCAACAATGGTTCTTGCTTATAACTAGAAGGATTGAAATGATATGATAAGATCCCTAACGTGGAACTGATGGAAGTGACGAGACATAACACCAGAGTTGTGTCCATGTGGGGAGGACAAACAGACCATAACAGATATGTTCCATAGTGGGAAAACTCCCAAAATAATTGAGAAACTGTATGGCGACGAGAGAAGCCTGAGACGTGCTGCCATCTGCATAAGAGAGAGATAGAGATAGATGGGGGTTATTTAAGAGCGAACGAAGAAGATTATTTTGTGTGCCTGAATAAAATCTAAACATTCATTCAAACATTAGCAGTTATCTCCCATTGGACCACGGGAATCGACATGTTCACTCGAAGCCGTCCAATCCTGTGCCACCCGCTGAAGGCTTCCCTACGTCTTCGTTAACCTCTTGAATATCAGTTCCCTGCAGTAATTTCGTCTCTTTTCTTTTCGTGTCTACATATTTTAACTTGAAATATCTGCTAGTATCGATCTTACCTTTTGTGGCCGACTTCATCTTTCCATGCATATTTTTTCCCCCATCTCGTTATAAATCCGAGTTCGGGCTAATAATGTTAATATGCGGCCAAAAAAAAACTCGAAAATTGGCGAATATATACGATTGGTTGTAATCTAAGTCTGGTCATTCTATCGTTTCTTTTTGTATTTTTTTTTTAAATATGCATGATGTTAAGTGTACCGCAGATAAGTTTTGGATGGAAAAATGCATGTTCATAAATTGTGGTAATTTGTATTCATTTGGCATAAAACTGCTTTAATGTTTTGTTTCACCTTAATTTGTGTGTCTGATTTTAATTCATCAGTATTATCAGCAGTTCGTTCCTCTCTGTTTTGGTTTTAATCACCTGTGCTTTTTTCTTTGTATTATTATTATTCTTTTCTTTACTTGTCCTCATTTGCCCTCCACCTCATTTTTTTTGTCTTTCACATCGTCATCAGTATCGTGAAAATAATACATCATTGTGATCACGTCCTCAACGTCGTATCATATAGAGTAAGTTATTGCCTGTTTTAGGTTTAACATGTGGTGTAAGTTATTGCCTGTTTTAGGTTTAACATATTGAGTAAGTTATTGCCTGCTTTAGGTTTAACATATGGTATAAGTTATTGCCTGTTTTAGGTTTAACATATGAAGTTATTGCCTGTTTTAGGTTTACCATATGGTGTAAGTTTTTGCCTGTTTAGGTTTAACATATTGAGTATGTTATTGCCTGTTTTAGGTTTAACATATGGTGTAAGTTATTGCCTATTTTAGGTTTAACATATAAAGTAAGTTATTGCCTGTTTTAGGTTTAACATATTGAATAAGGCCGTAACATAAACTTTTTTTAAGATGTCTACCATTGCAATAACTAGTATCTTCCAGTTTATTTTTAAATCATCTTTGGTCTATCCTTTTCGTTTTTCTCTTTCCATTATCTTCTTTTAATCAAGGGGTTCTTAACCTTTTTACTATTACAGACCTCCAATGGATTGCCAAATATGTTTCCATACCCCCTTTGCCAGATTGTCTAAATCATTATCATCATCATATGCTACCAATATGACTTCAGATACTTTACATATGGATAGCTAGGAACAGAACAGCTGAAAGAAAATCATAAGGATTTTATTATATTTATATGTATAAAAACGGCAAATCATAAATACACAAGCTAGCTACGACTAGTGAGCTTTTTGCTGTTGTTTTTGTGCAATTAAAACATGGAGTCAAGGCACAGTTACTGACAATGTTACTCGCATGTCATCTGACACATCAAGTCGATTTCTCCACTTTGATTTCAGGTTCAGTAATGCATAGAATCCGGTTTCACAGAGATAAGTAGTTGTGAAGGGAATCAAAACATGTGATAGTTAATAATCGAATCTAACAACAGTTTATTTGTAATTGTTCAGAGATCGAGTCGCATACCCCCATCATTTGTCCCTACACACCTTTGGGGTATAGATACCCCCGGTTAAGAATCTCTGTTTTAATCTTTTACATATTACTCTTCCACTTTCTGCTCTCCCTTCTTTCTTTTTATTATTATTCTCCTTATCTGATTCTGGAAAATGAAGAGCGGGGTAGAAATAGCTTAAGTAATTTGTTTTTCCTGGATGTGTTGATGTGAAACTAGAACTGCTGAGCTTCTACACTGTAGATCTAGGCTTTTCCTGTGCTTTTTCCGCCATTCCGAAACGTGTTGAGTTGAAGTCATGAGCTCCAGTTTCTCTCCTGGCTTGCATTTAAAGGATCACATCTGGTCCCAAGATAGGAGTAAGAAGCACGTGGCTTACTGTGCATTTCCCGCCATCCAAGGGGGCTCTCAAAAAATGCAGAGCTAAAATACTGTGCTCTTGTTCTGGGCTCTCCCAAGGAATTGTCACGTCCCGCACAGAGCCACTTCTCAGCTTCCCCAGTCTATCTTTGGTCCATAGTGAAATCCTCCTGCCCATCAGGTAAAAGCTACAGCTACAACTTGGGCTCAAGTGACTTCTCCAAGCTTAGAGTGCAATGCTGGGTGCTCAAACACGTTTCACCAAAGGGGGAATCCCTGGATGTGCTTGGATGATTATAAGAGTCAAAGAGAGTGTAATTAGCCTCGCAGACAGAGGTTCACTTTCACATATGTATACTATGGCACTGTGCTTAGCTAGTGGTCATATAAGGTTGACTTCAGATATACAGTACGTCGCAGCATATTTTGTACGAATAAAAGAAAAAAGGAGTTAATTATTCCCAAATTACTAAATGCCTAAGATATACGTTCTTTTAGCGAACAGTGATCTTCTTACTACCAGCTTTGTGGGAAAATACGGAAAAGGCGCGCATTGCAGCGTGAAATCTAAATTGAACACTCATTTAAAGTACGCGCACACCTTTCAATCATGGAAATCTGTAGTCAAACGGATCTATATAATGCATTATACATTACTGTATATAAGAAATGATCACAATTAAAAAGCTTCTAAGGTTGAAAGGATCGAAATGGGAAGGCAAACCCGGTCCTAAAAAATGCCGTGCAGAAGTCGGATGTGTCGACCGAAAGGTGCAGATATCACAGCTACGTTGTAAACAGACACAACGCAACCACCGTCCTTTTCAGGGCGAACGAAGAAGAAGAAGAAGAAGAAAGGAATTTTAGAAAGACGTTTATCCTATTTGATCTCAACAGGAAACATTGAGGAAACTTGTTGACAGCATTACAGGGTAGTCCTTGTTCTGAAATCCACAGGGAAAGAGAGGCTGAGGTAGGCCAAAAAACACATGGAGAAGAGAGCTGGATACAGAGGTGAAAATGATGAGGAAAACTTGGAAAGAACGTGAGCGGATGGCACGGGACTGAAGGACTTGGCATGTGTTTGTTGAAGGCCTATGCTCCTTGGGGAGCTAAAGGGTATTGATTGATTGATTGATTGATTGATGTTTATCCTATTTCGCCCAAATAGTGATTGATAGGACGGCCGATTTAGTCGCCCTGAAATGATTGTTCAGAGACGGAGTAATATAATCTTCATTTGAAATTTTTGTGCTTTTTTTTTCTTCTTAATACATACAAAGGCAAAATTTTAAAATATATTCGTGCATGTAACTCCCCTTTCCAATGCATGGAGGCATATCTGGAGTCACCTTGATATGACCCCCAGCTATGCACAATGCCACAATATACATATGTAGAAGAGCCTTTGTCTGTGAGGCTAATTACACGCTCATTGACTCTTGAAATCATCCACCCACTTTCAGAGATTCCCCCTGTGGTGAAAGATGTTGTGAATCCAGCATTGCACACTAAGCTTGGAGGAGTCACTTGAGCCCATACGTAACTCTGGCTTTTACCTCGTTGGCTGCATGCAGGAGGATCTCACTATGGAACCAGTGATAGGGAGAGGGAGCTGAGAAATGGCTCTGTGCAGGACATGATATTTCCTTTGGAGAGCCCAGAACAAGAGCACAGTATTTTAGCTCTGCATAGTTGGAACGCCCCCTTGGATGGCGGGAAACGCACAGTATGCCACGCGCTTCTTACTCCCAGCTTGGGACCAGATGTGACGATCCTTTAAATGCAAGCCACGCTGGAGACACTGGAGCTCATAACTACAGCTCAGCACGTTTCGGAATGGCAGGAAAGCCACAGGAAAAGCCTAGATCTACAATGTAGATAATACCAATGAGTCTTCAACTTGATATTGGCTGCAACAGAGCGAAAGGCTCAGCATCCCTAGTTAAACAACAACAACACCCCCCATCTTTTCTCTCCCCCCCCCCTCCCCCATGGGATAAAAGAGCTGGTAATTATTAAGTCAAATTTCAGTTCATTGTCTTTTTTTTTTTAAACCTTCACCGTGTGTCATTTTTGTCGGGCAGCTCCGTAGCTTCATAGCCAGTGTGTCCAGGTAACTTTGACTACAGAGATCCAATTAAGGTGAAATGGAATCTAATCTAAAGGAATGAAATGACCACAACAGAAATAGTACCGTCCTCATGATATGCAGCAGAAAGAGCACATCGTATAATTAATTCCCCTTTTTTGGCGGGCTGCTTTCTCGTTTTGGTGTAATGGGCGGAAGGACATTCTACGTAAAACTACTCGTTAATTCATGAGGTTCGCTAGTCCCATGCACAATCCTTCTTAATCTTCTTTTACGACATTCAGAATGGGGCGCAGTGATATTAATCTTTGCTCCCGAAATAAGTACGTGTGATCTGTGCAGACGTAATGGATCTCGTTATGTGATACATACAGGGTGTCTATGAAGTCCTAGTGGAACGTTCAACTTGAATAACTTTGAATGTACGCATTATAGAACCACGCTGTAAACGGCATATTGTTGTTGTTTTGTTGTTGTTTTGTTGTTGTTTAACTAGGACCTGCTGAGCTTCTCGCTCTTTTGCAGCCAATACCAAGTTGAAGAAGGTAAAGGATCCCGTTACACGCCCATTGAGGCATATTGGGAATATGGTGGTTAGGCCCATATGTTTTTGACCATCGGCACACTAGGGATGATGTGGTCAGCATCACGCCGGCCGCCTTAACCTTCCCAGAAGTTGCTCTGGTACCGGATTGGGGCTGGGTCGACCCAGGAGCCGTTTGCGGCCTAAAAAAATCCCACATCATCTGGGGATCGAACATTAGACCACTGAGCTAGGAAGCCAGTGCACTAACCACTATGCTACCGCGGCTCCCCAAGTTGAAGACTCTTGGTATTATCTACACCAGGGGTTCTCAACCATTGTTTTGCTCATAGCCCCAATTCTGAGCTTCATTTTCTTCTGTGCCTCCTACTATTGTCTCTATTAGCTGGAAAAAGGTGCTTATCATTTTACTGTGCCCGTCTAGAAATATGGCATCGCTCCCTTTGGGAATCATATGGCCCGCGTTGATAACCGATAACCACTGATCCACAATGTAGATCTAGATTTGTCCTGTGGCTTTTCTGATTTGAGTTGAAGTCACGAGCTCCAGTTTCCCAGCTGGGCTTGCATTTAAAAGAGCATCACATCTGGTCACAATCTAGGAGGAAGAAACGCGTGGCATACTGTGCATTCCTCGCCATCTAAAGGGGCTCTCCAGATATGCAGAGCTAACGTACTGTGCTCTGGTTCAGGGCTCTCGTTATGTGATACATACCCGGTGTCTATAAAGTCCTAGTGGAACGTAGATCTTTTCTAACTTTGAATGTACACGTGATAGAACCACACTACAAACAGCGTGTGAAAAAATTATGTAATAATTTTTAACACAATACAGTTCAAGTTTTTAGATTTTAACATAACCGCCATGTCACCTGACATATTATTCAGTCCGATTTTCCAACTGACAGTTAACCTTTCTTTTACTGTCGCTATCTTTAATCAGTTACACAGTTACAGGATCTGAAAAACAAACCACACACAAAGGTGATAAAATATATATATATATATATATATATATATATATATATATATATATATATATATATATATATATATATATATATATATATATATATATATATATATATATATATATATATATATATATATATATACACACACACACACACAGAGGTACCTAATTATAGCTAGGTAGACTGGAGCGTGTCAATACCGTAAATCAAACCCGGCACTTTTGCCGCAAGAGACCTGCGCTCTAACCACTGTGACAGTAGGACGCCCGAGCCCTATAAGTAACATTATATAAAGAGACCACTTACTTTATGCCCGAGGGCCCTTACTTCTTTGTACTTACGCCACTGTATATATTGATATATTTATCATCATTTTCCTTTGCACCCCTGACGGAGCACGTACCTTCCATCATCTGATCCCACGGGAGTTCCCCCGACCTTCTCCGCGTGTCATCGTGACCCCAGGTCTGAATTAAGTACCTGCTTGTGTCCTTACACCTGCGATTATGCATACGAGTCTTTCTGGGTTCACGGTCTGGTGGGAAAAAATGTGGGGCAATATGTAGATGTTAGTAAGATAAATGGCGATATAAGAATAGATGACGTGTTAAATATAATATGGGTTGTCCTGGCCGGAGGCAAAGCCGAGGGCAAAGGTTTAGTACTGAGTGGGTAAGTTTTTGTTTTGTTTTCCTTATAGAATGCAAAACGGGAGAGTTAGACTTATTTAGTTAGGTTTGTCTTTTTAGGTTCTGTGAACGTCTGCCTTTTTAGGTTCTGTGAATGTCTGTTTCTTTTATGTTTGTTTGTTAATTTTTTTTTAATCTACCGCCGTGTCAACTAGTATAGTGCATAGTGTTTTCATGTGTTTGCATATGGTACAAGTTAACTGATATAATGTATAGTAATTTGCACGTATTTACACAAGTTAACAATTATAATGTATAGTATTTCTAATGCTGAAGGTACCGGGTTCGATTCCCAGTAGAAGGAATATAATTTATGGAAATTGTTTTTCAGAACCAGTGGTCCTAATGATGTCATACTCCCCCCTGGTCTCCTGAGTAGTGAGATCGGATGCCTAGCCTTCTTCGATAAGGGCGAAAAAATAGGCGGTCCGGTGTGCAAGTTGCGCACGTTTGAAAAATCCCTCGGCAGTTGGAAATCGTAAAGAGTAGGCCACAAGGCCGCTGCCCTGGCAAAATTTAAAAATTAGAAACCAACCCGTCACAAAAATATTTGTGTGTGATTCCTGTATATACTCACTGGGATTCTCGTCGGTGCTAGATCCTCCTTGTATGATCTGAGAGAGGAGATCGGAGCACTGATGGAGTTGTCCGTGTGCATTGAAGATAGTGCTTAAAACCAAAACCAAATGTATAGTAATCGCATGTGTTTGTACAAGTTAACAAGTGTAATCTATAGTAATCGCATGTGTTTGTACAAGTTAACAAGTGTAATCTATAGTAATCGCATGTGTTTGTACAAGTTAACAAGTGTAATCTATAGTAATCGCATGTGTTTGTACAAGTTAACAAGTGTGATCTATAGTAATCGCATGTGTTTGTACAAGTTAACAAGTGTGATCTATAGTAATCGCATGTGTTTGTACAAGTTAACAAGTGTGATCTACAGTAATCGCATGTGTTTGTACAAGTTAACAAGTGTGATCTATAGTAATCGCATGTGTTTGTACAAGCTAACAAGTGTAATCTATAGTAATCGCATGTGTTTGTACAAGTTAACAAGTGTAATTTATAGTAATCGTATGTGTTTGTACAAGTTAACAAGTGTAATCTATAGTAATCGCATGTGTTTGTACAAGTTAACAAGTGTAATCTATAGTAATCGCATGTGTTTGTACAAGTTAACAAGTGTAATCTATAGTAATCGCATGTGTTTGTTCAAGTTAACAAGTGTAATCTATAGTATTCGCATGTGTTTGTACAAGTTAACAAGTGTAATCTATAGTATTCGCATGTGTTTACATTGGTTAACATTGATAATGTCTAGTACTCGTCATGTGTTTACATAGGTTAACAATTATAGTGCATAGTATTCTCATGTATTTACACAAGCTAACATATGCACCGTGTAATATTTGATTGTTTTTACACAAGTTAACAATTATAATGTATAGTATTCTCATGTTTTTACACAAGTTAACAATTAGCATTTGCATGTGGCGCACGTTAACTATTATAATACGTCGTACTTGTATGTGTCTGTACATGATTCAAAGTAGCAATAGTAATGTATTGTATTCCCATGTGTTTACATATTGTACAAGTTAACAATCATATTGCATAGTATTCGTAACTGCTTACATATATTGCACACGGCAACTATTTTAATGTATAATGTTTACTCACGATACAAGTTAACAACTGTAATGTTTAGTTTTCGCATGTGCTTACATATGGTACACGTTAACTATTTTAGTGTATAGTATTCTCATGTGTTTACAAACGATGCAAGTTAACAATTATAAGAAACGAGCAAGCACAGCCGTCAACACCATAACGGGAGAAGAATGAATAGCGAAATTTTAACCCTTCAGTATCTGCACCGCATTTAGAAGACGGGTCTTGTTTGGAACTCACTGCGTTTATTCTGAACGAAGTTACTTTAAATATCTGTAACGTTTTTAATAAAAAGTTTTAACGTTTTCATACTTCTAAATGGATTTCATTAAAGTTTTCACCTAAACAAAAAAATATATTTTTTTAATTCTACTATTTCCAAGGGATGTAATTTCCTCTTTTTGATGTCCAAGGGAAACAATTAAACGGCTTAAAAAACATATTATATATATATATATATATATATATATATATATATATATATATATATATATATATATATATATATATATATATATATATATCTTCTTTTTCATATATTATTTTGACTTATATAATGGTAAAATTGTCTAATTTTAGATACAGTTTAAATAATTATGCAAATTATTCTTACTTTCATACACGTATGATTTAGCTTGTATTAAAAGTTATACGCGTTTTTAAATACTCGCAGGTTACTACGCCCTGCGGCAGATTTCAAGTGGGTTGCATCGCTTCTCGGCCTTTTGGCTAAGATCAAAGTGTCTAAGCCAGGGCCGAAATCAAACATATTTTACACAATAAAGTCAATAAACCTCACTTTGCGCCTCAAAAGGGGTAATTAAAAACAAATGCAAAAAGCTAACTTCAATAATGTATAGTATTCTTATGTGCTGACACGTATGGTTAGCATCTGCTTATGTGGCCGTGTCGGCTGTGTGTTATTTTAGCTGTCTGATTGTATTAGTAGAAAAGAAGATTTGTCCATCAAGAGTGTTTGTCAGTGTGTCAGGTATTGGTCTCTCTTGTTATATGTTTTTATTCTTTCAGGAACATGTTCAAATGTTGCAGTCTATCTGGTTATGTGTCTTACTGGCGTGATCGTACTGTTTTGTGGTAGTACAGATAGTGTCAGGTTAACACCTAAGATGTTTATGGCCACAGGTATTTTTTGAAGCAATGGGCAACCTCTTTTTCCCAGGTTCTTTGCTGAGCAACCTTATAATGACAGAAGTTATTCAAGATAGATGATCTTAACAGAAATACAAACGTTCACCGACACTGGCCACAACGATGAAACTTGACGACATGTATTTCTTTGACGTCACGACAGAGTTACTTCTCCTTGGTTAGGAAAAACTTGCACCGAAGACGAAGTGCTTGATGTTGAAGGATTGCTGTCTTTGGAGAGATCTCTTTCTTATTTCTGCTTCTATCTCTAAAAATTTGAAGTTTGGAGTCCAAAGTGTTGCTTCTACTTGCTACTGGCACTGCTGTCTATATCTCTGTCTGCTGCTCTGTATGCCCCGTCTGCCCTTCTGATCAACGTGATCTTAGTTTTTATAATTCTACTTTTTGTTAACGGTTCTCCCGCGATGCTCTATCTGTTGATACACATCCTATTTTTTTCAAATCTTGCTGACTTATTTTATAATTTCAAGTGCGTATGAATGCTTCTAAACTTATTTTAGTTTCTAGCATCAAACATAGTTAGGGATTTTTCCTATATAATTTGTGAACCACTGCTGATGCAAACTATTTCAGTCACTGAGTGCGAACTATCTATTAATCACTTTGACACACAGCGGGTCACAATGATCTGCGTGTACTGCAGTTACCTCGCTGCATGCTTTTATTTAAAATAAAAACCTAACTAGTACTAATAATTGTCGTTCTATGTCATCTACTAAATTATTGTTAATCTTCGTAATCATAAATAAAATCGCCTGTGCTCCGCACGTAGCTACTCTTACATAAAGAACTAGCTGTGGACTATGCTTCTTTATGTTTTATTCGTCCATGCATGTCGTCCTAACGACGTAGAAAGAAGCGGTTTTCGTTCGGTCTTAGTCAAGACCACACGACACGAAAACAGAGAAAAGCAAGGGAAATCAACTAATAAATACATTAGCAGTCGCGAAGAAACAGAAAAAAACAGGCATTGTCTGTACGAGGCTACTAAAGTGAGGTTTTCTACGAGGTTGGCAACCTCATTATGTAAAATGAAAACCACCGCCACAAGAGCATTTGAATTAGAGATGGCTACTGTGTGTATGTATCGATACAATGCGTTGAAACTGCATCGTACCCGAACGCTTCGAAACACAGTTTTCTTGCGGTGTCGATACAGTGTCAATTCCTGACTGTTTTGCAGAGACGCACTGTCTCACGCAGATTCGATACATAGCCTGTTTCGTGTATTGAAACTGCAGTTTCAGTTCCCGTCCGCTTCGCTGTTTTGCAAAGAGGCACACTGTATCATTGTCTAACCTTCAGGGGCCTTTGTAAAAATGTGTCAAGCGTGCGGTACATTAGGCGTTTATAAATAGTATGGAAAATCAAACAAGTCATAATTTTTTTTTTTTAAATAATTCCTCAGGACTGAAAGAGGCTTACTACTATTAGGTTTCTGCTCGGTTTGAGTTGAATCATTGTCGCTGACTGTACCTATTCTAGTTTTATATAATGTGTCATTATTACTGTTATTATTATTTTTTTTTTCACTTTTACTGCAGCTGTCAGCATGTTCCCCTTGCATATCATCATAATGAAAACGACTGTGTAAAATTCTTAACAGTGGTCACACGAAATACCATAGATTTGTACTAACGAGAATAAGTAAATCTGCATACTAGGGTGTCACGACTCATGTCTCATTGTTTCAGTTAATTTACTTGTAGTCTGCTGTTTCGAAACAGTTCCATAGTTCTTTTTCATCCAAGCGCTAATTATACGCATGTTACGGTACTCTTGATTCCTGACTTCAGGCGCTCTCGTAAGAAAACGTGTTTTGTAACATAAAATAGTGTTTAAAACTTGTGTTCAACCTCATTTAATCTTCATTTATGGCGGGGAGAAGCCCTGTTTGGGATTATTTTGTAAAGATCAAAGACAACAAAGTAAAATGTAACGTGTGTTCTGGTATTTATTATTCAAGGGTTCGTCAACTTCAAGTATGACTAGGCACTAGAGATGGCTAGTGTGTGTATGACGGTATGTGTCGAAACAATGCTTCGAAACAGCGAGCGATTCGACACTTCCTGCTTGTTTCTTTCGTCTGCCTCGCTGTTTTGCAGCGACACACTGTCTGAGCCTATGTAAAATTTGAATCAACCGTTCGGAACATTAGTATGGAATATCAAACATGTCATATTTTTCAGGGATGTATTATGATGACTTGATTTTACAAGTGATATTATTTTTGCTGAGAAGTTATAGACACTGGAAATTGTGTCAGTGTTGCAGTTGTCAATGTTTTAGGCGCTATGTTAAAGTTGAAAGTGTCAGTGTGTTCGTATAAATGTAATATACACTTTATTAGCTCTGCTGATATGTGTACTCGGTGTGGATTTGAATCATTGTCTACCAAATCTAGCTTACTCTAGTTTGATATCATGTGTTATT
Source organism: Oreohelix idahoensis (assembly GCA_024509875.1). Taxonomy (NCBI): domain Eukaryota; kingdom Metazoa; phylum Mollusca; class Gastropoda; order Stylommatophora; family Oreohelicidae; genus Oreohelix; species Oreohelix idahoensis. Next base: position 83,909 of record JAMPIV010002396.1, read on the forward strand.
ATTACTGTTATTATTATTGTTGTTTTTTATTATTTTCCCATATACTGCAGCTATCATCATATCTACGTTTTATTACATCATAATGAAGACTTGTGTAAAAATATTGAATTGTGGTCACACGAAACGCCATAGATTTTCACACACGACAGTAAAAACAGAGGAAAGTGTCTCACACAGTTCATGTATACCCGCGCCGGTACTGTCTATAAGAGACTTCTTTCTCCCCGATACGGGCAATTGTGTCGTTGTGTCGTTGTGTCGACTCACTGTTTCGAAACAGTTTAAATCACTGCGCTAACTGTTTCGAAACAGTTGAGTGTGTCAATTTGCCCACCTCTAATTTGAATGCCTTAATGCCAGGTTCCTGCATGGGGTCAGCTTCAGCTCCATAAGGAGCCAAGAGAGACATCTTGATGATATGGGGGTCTTCCCACATAAATAACAAATGCTGTCATTTCTCACTGTCACTGAAGCTAAGAGCAGATACTTTTTTTTTTTTTAATTGAACAGTGTAACCACGAACATCCCAACAAACTGGAAGAGGAGTATTCCGGATTTCGGATTTGTTCGGATTTTAGAACGTACCAAAAATACTGTTCTGGAGACATAAAGAACGGTTTACTAATAAAACACAATACTGAGATGAACATAACTTAAAAAAAAAATTATTTTATTTATTTATTTTACTTTTTTAACATACAAAATAGAACTTTCAGCAGCAGCATTTTTAAATTCCACTCTTTGTTACCAGTTCTGTCACTCTTTTCAGCAAGATTAGGATGTCGAAAGGGTTCAGTTTTGTTGCTCGTACTAAACCGCTGCAGTCTGTAGCGCAGCGAATACCTCAGCATGCGTAGACTGATCACCTAAATCAAGTTTCGATGTGACCTTTCAAGTTTTTTAGTTGTTGTTTTCCATGTCTGTTATGGCTGACTTTACAACGTCGTTCAATTCGGGTAACGGTTACCTGCGTTCACCTTTTGAAAATCTGTTATGACAAATCTGCTTCCTTTTGGTTTGGTTTGGTTTTATGGACTGTCTTCATTGCACACGGACAACTCCATCAGTGCTCCGATCTCCTTCCTTAGATCACACAAGGAGGATCTCAGCATAGTGCAGAAACTCCGTACCACCGGCGAGAATCCCAATGTGTGTAAATAGGAATCATACATTCTATAACTATATTTGGTGGGTAGGTTTCTAATTTTTAAATTTTGCCAGAGCAGTGATCGTATGGCCTACTCTTTACGATTTCCAACTGCCGTGGGACTTTCAACATGCGCAACTTGCATACGGGACCTCCAATTTTTTCGCCCTTATCCAGGAAGGTTCGGCGTCCCATGAGACTAGGAGGGAGTATGACATGATTAGGACCTCTGGTTCTGAAAAAAAATTTCCAAAAATTGTATTCCCTGTACTGGAAATCGAACCCGGTACCTGTAGAATTCGAGGCGCATGCCATACCTTTTAGCCACTCTGACACACCCCCCCCCCCCCCCCCCCCCCCGCCCCCCCCCCAATTTTCTTTTAAAAGAAGGAGATGCCATAACTACAGTACGGTAGTAGTAAAATTTTGTAACCACTAGACAATCACACTCGCACTAAGCATAACGATGAACTGACTGGATGAATGTTAGAGTTTAAAAAAATATTCTTTTCCACCTACAACTCTCACTATTAGGATACATTGTGGTTTAAGGTCACTTTCTGGCACTTGCATTAAAATATTGCAGGTAAGGTCAAAGGTAAAGGATCCTGCTACACGCCCATTGAGGTATATTGGGAATATAGTGTTATGCCCATATTTTCTTGACCATCGGCGTACCAGGGGTGATGTGGTCATCATCACGCCGGCCGCCCTAACCTTCCCAGAGTTACTCGAGTACCCAATTCATGAGGCTGGGTCTACCCTGGAGCCATTTGCGGTCTAAAAAAATATCACCTCAACTGGGGATCGAACCATGGACCACCGAGCTAGGAAGCCAGTGCACTAACTCCTAAAATATTGCAGGTACTTTCGAATTATTGGCGTTCAGATTATCGAGGTTCTACTGTACCTCGCTTTATACTCTGTTGTCTTCTTCTCTTATGTTTTTAGATATTATGTCCGTCACTGACGTCAGAGAATTGACATGACGCTATTCATCAGCTGTCGCTTTGTTTCCATGGAGAAGGAGTGTCTACGCATGCGTCTTGGTTGGAGTCTTTTTTAATGTTCCGGCTTTTTAATTTTCCGGCATCTTTCTCTGTCGGACTCCTGTTGAACGAATACAGAGTACATCATACACATGAATGATTGCCGTCATAATTACATCATACACATGAATGCTTGCCGTCATAATTACATCATACACATATCTTGACAGCAATATAGGCAAGGTTGCAGGGACAGACAATGAAATAAAAACAAGAGTACAAAACGTGTAGCGAAAGGTTTTCCTAGTATGATAGTAGTGGTAGAGCAGAAGTAGAATCTCTCTCCAGAAAGTATGAAGTTCCAGTGCCCGAGAAGTACACTGGTATCACAAGTGAGTTACAGCTGTGAATACTCTGAGCTGGACAATAGATTTAGGCTTCAGAAGTATAAGATGCTACTTCGCTATCGTAACCCTATGTGATATTATAATTAAATTAGAAAAAGTAACTCAAAATTTAATTTAAAAATTTAACAAGTCAAATGAGTACAATTATCCAATTTATTATGTACATCTATATATTCTTGTAATGATAAATGGGTGTTGGAAGATGGTAAAATGTATGATTATTTACAGTTACAAATTAAAATAACTAATAGAAAAAGTCTTGGATTTATCTTCCACTGAATTTATAAAACAAGTTTGTCACATTATCTCTTGCCATCTAGTTTTCATCATTAGAAAGTCGTTTTAGAACTGCTCACAGGATTTGTTGGATGGAAATATATAAACTCAACTTTATCCACGTCTGCTCGAGGTTCCTCCGACACACTGGAGTACGGAAGACTTTCCTTCAGCCCGCCCTATAACTACGGGGGACTAAGGTGTTGAAGTTTGGTTGACCTCTAGGCTTCAGTGAGCTGGATCAACTTCTTCAAGTCTTTAGTTTCTCGATCAGGAATGATCATAAACATTGATCATAAAAACCTGGAACAAGAAGTAATAGGTGGCCATTGTTCTAACAATCTCACCACCCTCTGCTGTTCATGATGCGACCATGTCTTCAGTGTTTGTATGTAAATGAATGAATCATGGTAGTATATTACAGAGATAGCATGATAAGATAATGTATAAGGTGCAGAATTAACAATATACATGAATAAATCACATGTTATGATACATGGGTACGATATAACCTTTGCCTTCCACTTATGGATGTCAAGTCACTTATGTACTTGCTGGTATGTCGTAAGCTTCCAGGCAAGAATTAGCCATAATATATTTGGCTAACCAATTAATGGTTATGCTTCCTGACAATGCCGGTGAAGGTTATCTCTGGTTAGCGTCATTCCCTTTTTTATTATATCTGCTACAATCAATCAGAAATAAAATCTGAAATAAAATGATATTAGTAATACATATATTTTTAATAAACTTACATACCCTCTTAGGATTAATAAGCTCACGGTGAGACTGTATTGGCTTAACTTAATCTGCCCTGCATGCAGCGTGAAAATAGAACTTTTCTTGCAGAGGCTGTCCTCCAGTTTCTCACTCTGGCTTCTGGATTTGGTGTGTGATTTACAATGCGCCGCTCTGTCCTTATATTTCAGTCTCTCGCGCGTACGAGAAAGCAGCTCCCAAATTCCCCAAAAGATTTTAGTTTCATCTCCTGTTTTGAAGCTATTTGAAACAATCTGTGCTTTTCCTGTACTCGTTTTTCTCTTCTGTCACTCACACACTTATCTCCTTCCTTCCTTCCTATATATCATTTCCTTTTCCCCATATGGGGCTTTCATTACATATAAGTTTTATACAATTCCGTTGAGGCTTGTTAGTGTAATAAATTTTTAAAGATTATTAGCTAACTTTTAGCCGATGTGATGAAGGTGAAAAATATTAATTATCTTTAAAACTATTTATATTTGAATAATATCCTTTTGGATATAATTCCTAGCCTATCTCCTTTGTTGAGTTATATTTATTTAATATTATTCCAACCATGCGTTCTCCTGTAGTGAATAATTTAATGTCCAGTAAATGCAAACTTTTAAAGTCGGCCATACATTCCTATATAGCTATTTCCTCATTCTTCAGTAATACTGTATGGCTTTTAACCGTAAGTCACATTTCCGCTGTCTACCAACTTCAAAGAAAGACCGCAGCGCTGACCTTGCGCTGGTGTGTGTGGGTGTCGCGTGGGCGTGTCGCGCTACAACCAAGCAAGTGTTTACCAAATCTCGCTACAGAGCCCTCTTCTTTAAAACAGTGCCTGCACGGTTAACTTTTTGGTAACACATGCTGCAGTTCCTCCTTAATTTTCTGTTTCTCTATATCTCCTTTGATAGGATGCCTACTTAAAAAATCGGGTCCAAGATTGTCCCGTCCTGGTATGTATCTCACATTGAACGAATATGGAGATAACAGTAAACTCCACCTTAAAAGTCGTGAATTTAATTTTTTAGACACTGCTAAAAACATCAAAGGCTGGTGATCACTTTCCACAATGAAGTGTTTCCCGTAAAGAAAAGGGGCGAATTTGTTGATCGACCAGACCAAAGCGAGGCATTCACGTTCAACGGTAGAATAATTTCTCTCAGCTGTATTTAACTTTCTACTGGCAAAAGCTACTGGTAATAGCATATGTGGCGGTGTGTCTGCCCGCTGTAGTAATGTTGCTCCGATGCCTACATTGCTAGCATCCGTTCTTAGTACGAATTCTTGTGTGAGATCGGGAAGGGCAAGGATAGGTTTATTTGTCAGCTTATTTTTCAACTCTGTATAAGCCTGTTCACACTCCACAGTCCATTGTATTTTATCCGGCTGACCTTTTTTGGTTAAGTCGGTTAATGGCGCGCACAATGAGTTAAAATGGGGTATATATTTCTGATAAAACCCGCACAGTGACACAAAGGATCTTACATCCTTCTTAGTTTGTGGTCTTGGTGCTTTTCTCATTTTCTCTACATTCTTTGGGTCCGGAGACATTTGCCCTGTAGAGATAGTGTGACCTAAAAATTCCAATGTCTCACATCCAATATGACACTTAGTTGGGCGTGCTGTCAATCCCGTTTCTCTTAATCTACCTAACAACATGGAGAGTGCTACTACGTGTTCCTCGAATGTAGTGGTAGCAATCAGAATATCATCCATGAAGTTGGTGATATGAGGATTTTGTAATGGTTCCAACAATTTCCTCATCATTCTGGTGAAGATACTTGGAGCATTCTTTAAACCAAATGGGAGTACATTGAACTCGTAATGTCCATCCGGTGTACTAAAGGCTAACAGTTTCCTAACTTCTGGTTTCACTGGTATTTGGTAGTATCCCTTGCTTAGATCTACTTTTGAAAAATACCGAGCCTTACTCAATGTAGCAAACAACTGATTGGTGTCAGGTAATGGGTCTACCTGAGATTCAGTGATAGCATTTAGTTTCCTATAATCAATGCATAACCTGTGTTCACCACTAGGCTTCCTTAATAGCACCACACTTGAGCTGTAGGGAGATTCAGACTTTGAAATAATTTTCTCTTTTAAGAGATAATCAATCTCATCCTTGAGTGCCTGTCCTTTAGCATAAGGTATAGGGTATGTCCGCATACAAACTGGTGTAGGGTCAGTAATCGTCATGTCATACTCTAACAGATTAGTACACCCCGGCTTATCTGTGAGTACATCAGCATGGATTTCTAACACCTCCTGAACCTTTTTCCTCTGCTCAAGAGTTAAATGTTCACTCACATTAACCTGAGCATAGCTTTCCGTAGTTGATAGGGGGTATTCCATGGAGGAAATTGGTTCATCCTGCATTTCTGTTGCAATGGCCAGGGTCATGATATGGGCAACTTCTGATGCTTCCCTGTCATAATACTTTTTAAGAAGGTTGACATGATACACCTTCTCCTTTCCTTTCTTGTCAATCTTATAGTTGGTCCGGGAAAGTTTTTCCAATATGACGTAGGGTCCCTGCCATCCAATTTGCAATTTATTATTGCTGCTGGGCAACAGTAACAGAACCTTTTCTCCCACCTCAAGTTCCCTATCTTTTGCTGTTTTATTGTAGTAAGCAGCCTGCTTCCTCCTGGCCTGTCTCAAGTTATCATTTGCCATTTTCCAACTTGTTTTCAATCGAGATGTCAACTCGTTGACGTATTGGTATGAAGAAGTCACGGTTTCTTCTGCTTTTTCATCAGTCCATGTCCGCAACAATGCTTCCAGTGGACCTTTGATTGGTCGTCCAAACAACAATGTAGCTGGAGCCAATCCTGTGGAGTTATGTGGGACTTCCCTATAGGCAAATAGTGCTGAGGGTAAGTATGTGTCCCAAGTTTCAGGTTTCTCACTAGCCAACTTTCTAAGGATTGAAATGAGCGTGCCATTGAACCGCTCTACTTGACCATTCCCTTGGGCGTGGTACGGGCTACAGTGATAATGTCTAGCTTGAAATAACCTGAATACTTCTTGTGTTAGCTTTCCCCTAAACTGAGAACCATTGTCAGTCAATATTTGATGTGGGAAACCTAATCGGGTGAATATTGTTAACAGTGCCTCTGCCACATGTTTCGAATCTATCGATGACATTGCTACTGCCTCTCCCCACATAGAGCAAGTATCGACCAAGGTTAAGATATATGCATTTCTCTTCTTGGTCCTACTGAGGGGTCCAACAATATCCACGGCAACACGTTCGAAGGGCGTTCCCATGATGGGCATTTCTCCCAGTGTTGCTGGTGCAGTCCTATGTTTAGGAGCTACTCTTTGGCATTCTGGACAGGATCTCACATACCTCTTTATGTCCTCTGTGATCCCTGGCCAAAAGTAGTGACAGGCTATCCGTTGTCCAGTGGCCCCTATTCCCATATGTCCACTGAAGGGTATAGCATGTCCTAGCTTCATAACCTGCTCCCTGTATGATTTTGGCACTACAAGCTGTCCATGTCCTTTTGGTCCTGTTCCAGCTTTTCTATATAGTAGGCCTTTTTTCATATATAAGTCTCCTTTCTCTGGAGGGTTATGGCTTTTAGGTAATTTGCCAAAGCAAGGCTTCAATGTACTGTCAGCAGTTTGAGCCTTTCTCATCTCTTCTGGATGAGTATTGATGATAGTGTCCTCCTCTTTCTTAGAGCTTGCCCTGGTCTGGACTGTTGCCATCACTATGGGTCTTATAGGTTCTCCTAGAAAGACATATCTACATCCCAGTATTAATGGGTAGATAGGGTTGTCCATCACTGCTGCTTTGATCTCTCCTTCCACATAGCGAGATCTTATGTTGATTCGGGCTATGGGCAGTGTCATGGTTCCTGCTCCCTTGACTGGTCCTCTGATTTCCACTGTTTCTGTGGTTATCTGTTCCGGACTCACCAGAGAAGAGCACACTACTGAGTCAAAGTCCAAGCCTGTATCATATAAGCACAGTACTTGGGTGCCATTCAAGGTCACTTCCTCACAGACAGGGGGATGATGGAGGTCATTCTGACTATCTGCCAGGTCCTTCCTTCCCTTGTTCTCTGTTGTAAGGCATGCAGCGTGATGAGGAGGGTTTTTCCGTCTGCATTCCGCAGTATTGTGGTTACTCATTTGGCAAGATTTACACCACTTTCCTTCCTTTCTTGGAGGTTTCTTTTCTGATCCTAGAGGGTTTTTGTCTTTATAATCAGTTCTGTGTTTGTTCTTGTTGGAATTGTCCCTGTGTTCATAGTTGGTAAAGTTTTGTGAAGGTTTGAAGTTCTCACCCTGCTTCTTCTTATTTCCTGATACTTCTGACTGAGCTGCTTGATATCTTTCAGCCATGGTTAAAATATCTTCCAATCTCTCAGCTCCTTGTTCCATAAGAAATTTTCTCATTTCTTGAGGCATGGATTCTCTCAGTTGCTCCATCATGACCATTTCTTTTATATCTTGACACTTTCCTAAGCTAATCCATTTTGTCAGATAAGTTTCCAATCTGGCAGAAAACTGGTGATAGTTTTCTCCTGGAAGTAGCTTAGCAGTTCGGAATCTCTTTCTATAAGATTCAGAATTCTTTTCGTACCTGACCAGTAAAGCTTGTTTTAAGATTTCATAATCTTCCTGGTCTTCTTTTGAGAGTTTTAAATAAACATCGTATGAAACTCCCCTCAACCCCTGAGATAGCTTAAGGCTCCATTTTTCCTTTTCCAATCCATAGGTAGAGGCCAGTCTCTCATATCTATCCAGGTACGACTCAATGGCGTCCTCTTTTTCAATAAATGGATCCAGGTGGAAACTCATGGCTCCATTTGCCGCGCTATGGTTGGAGCTACTCTCAGAGTGAGGTGAGCTAGCACCATGATTGCTAGCTGCTCCCTGGAGTTCAAGTTCCTTTAAACTTAACTCATGCGCTCTTTGTAACCTTCTTTCTTCAGCTTCCAAAATTAGTCTCTTTTCTTCTCTTTCCAGTCTTTTGGCTTCTCTCTCTGCTTCTAATTTCTTAGCTTCAGTCTCAACTTCCATTCTTTTAGTCTCTCTCTTTCTGCCTCTAATTTCTTAGCTTCAGCCTCAACTTCCATTCTTTTGGTCTCTCTATCTAAATATTTATCCACTTCAGTTGTGATATATCGAATTAGAGCATCTCCTGTCATACCCAAGTCTTTTCCTTCCTGCATAATCGCAGCTCTAAACTTCACCAATTCAGCCATGATGCTTACTTACCAGAGGGTATATAATTTTATCTTCACTAACAAACTAACTTAATTAAAATCAATTAATTACTTTGAACAAGACAAATCCTTAAAACCTTGTGAGCGTTTCCTATTTACTTCGTACTCAATGGTACTACTATTACAAACAAATTTCTAAGTTTTTAGAATTTTTTCCAAAAAAAAAAAATTTATTTTTACAAACTATTTGTGGCTCAAGATAGAAGAATACATAGATAGTGGCCCAGGATACAAAATAATATCCCGCGAAAGAGCCCCCAATGTAGCGAAAGGTTTTCCTAGTATGATAGTAGTGGTAGAGCAGAAGTAGAATCTCTCTCCAGAAAGTATGAAGTTCCAGTGCCCGAGAAGTACACTGGTATCACAAGTGAGTTACAGCTGTGAATACTCTGAGCTGGACAATAGATTTAGGCTTCAGAAGTATAAGATGCTACTTCGCTATCGTAACCCTATGTGATATTATAATTAAATTAGAAAAAGTAACTCAAAATTTAACAGTTAAAAATTTAACAAGTCAAATGAGTACAATTATCCAATTTATTATGTACATCTATATATTCTTGTAATGATAAATGGGTGTTGGAAGATGGTAAAATGTATGATTATTTACAGTTACAAATTAAAATAACTAATAGAAAAAGTCTTGGATTTATCTTCCACTGAATTTATAAAACAAGTTTGTCACATTATCTCTTGCCATCTAGTTTTCATCATTAGAAAGTCGTTTTAGAACTGCTCACAGGATTTGTTGGATGGAAATATATAAACTCAACTTTATCCACGTCTGCTCGAGGTTCCTCCGACACACTGGAGTACGGAAGACTTTCCTTCAGCCCGCCCTATAACTACGGGGGACTAAGGTGTTGAAGTTTGGTTGACCTCTAGGCTTCAGTGAGCTGGATCAACTTCTTCAAGTCTTTAGTTTCTCGATCAGGAATGATCATAAACATTGATCATAAAAACCTGGAACAAGAAGTAATAGGTGGCCATTGTTCTAACAATCTCACCACCCTCTGCTGTTCATGATGCGACCATGTCTTCAGTGTTTGTATGTAAATGAATGAATCATGGTAGTATATTACAGAGATAGCATGATAAGATAATGTATAAGGTGCAGAATTAACAATATACATGAATAAATCACATGTTATGATACATGGGTACGATATAACCTTTGCCTTCCACTTATGGATGTCAAGTCACTTATGTACTTGCTGGTATGTCGTAAGCTTCCAGGCAAGAATTAGCCATAATATATTTGGCTAACCAATTAATGGTTATGCTTCCTGACAATGCCGGTGAAGGTTATCTCTGGTTAGCGTCATTCCCTTTTTTATTATATCTGCTACAATCAATCAGAAATAAAATCTGAAATAAAATGATATTAGTAATACATATATTTTTAATAAACTTACATACCCTCTTAGGATTAATAAGCTCACGGTGAGACTGTATTGGCTTAACTTAATCTGCCCTGCATGCAGCGTGAAAATAGAACTTTTCTTGCAGAGGCTGTCTTCCAGTTTCTCACTCTGGCTTCTGGATTTGGTGTGTGATTTACAATGCGCCGCTCTGTCCTTATATTTCAGTCTCTCGCGCGTACGAGAAAGCAGCTCCCAAATTCCCCAAAAGATTTTAGTTTCATCTCCTGTTTTGAAGCTATTTGAAACAATCTGTGCTTTTCCTGTACTCGTTTTTCTCTTCTGTCACTCACACACTTATCTCCTTCCTTCCTTCCTATATATCATTTCCTTTTCCCCATATGGGGCTTTCATTACATATAAGTTTTATACAATTCCGTTGAGGCTTGTTAGTGTAATAAATTTTTAAAGATTATTAGCTAACTTTTAGCCGATGTGATGAAGGTGAAAAATATTAATTATCTTTAAAACTATTTATATTTGAATAATATCCTTTTGGATATAATTCCTAGCCTATCTCCTTTGTTGAGTTATATTTATTTAATATTATTCCAACCATGCGTTCTCCTGTAGTGAATAATTTAATGTCCAGTAAATGCAAACTTTTAAAGTCGGCCATACATTCCTATATAGCTATTTCCTCATTCTTCAGTAATACTGTATGGCTTTTAACCGTAAGTCACATTTCCGCTGTCTACCAACTTCAAAGAAAGACCGCAGCGCTGACCTTGCGCTGGTGTGTGTGGGTGTCGCGTGGGCGTGTCGCGCTACAACCAAGCAAGTGTTTACCAAATCTCGCTACACCCCTTATCCGAGAAGGCTAAGATTCCGATCTCACTACCCAGGAGACCGGGGGGGGGGGGGGGGGGGGGGGGTGTTGTTTGACATCATTAGGACCACTGGTTCTGAAAACACATTTTCATAAATTTTATTCCCTCAACTGGGAATCGAACCCGGTACCTCGAGAATTCGAGGCGGACGCCATACCTCTCAGCCACCCCGACCCCATACTCCTATCCTATAGCTGTAAAACATTGAGAAACAACGAAAAAAAGCTACAGGCTTGCGTAAAAGAATGTTTACGTAGAATAGAAGGATTAAAATGGTATGATAAAGTCACAAATGTGGAACTGATGACAAGAACCAGACAAGTGCCGGTGGAACAAGAGATGAGAAGAAGACGCTGGCGATGGATAGGACACACATTGAGGAGACCTGTTGATAGCATTACAAGGCAGTCCTTGTTCTGGAATCCACAGGGAAAGAGACCAAAACAACAAGCAAGTGGAGAAGAGAACTAGAGATGTAAGTGATAATGTCGTGGACAGAACTTGAGCAGATGGCACGTGACAGAAAGACTTGGCTTGTTTTTGTTGAAGGCATGTGCTCCTTGGGGAACTAGATGGTATTGATTGATTGATCGATGAATGTTTGCCGCTTATACATAATCATCATTACTTTTTAGCTTCCTGCTAGGCGCAGGTTTTAAGTAAACTCACGCCAAACCGTTTTGGTCTATGCTATTCGTTCCCAACCCTTTTTGCCTCCCCCTTGTTTTTTTTTTTACACCCCTTTAGTATTTGTCCCTAATTCCCTTCTCCGTGTATTTATCAGCTTCAGCATTGTCCTTTGCGCTCCTTACTGAGCAAGAGGAAGTCACCACTGCTGCTGGTCCCATTACAGGAAGCCTGCACCCAAACATTCACATACCCTTGCAGCGGTGTTTTCTGTGGAGTATGGTGCTGGTAAGCGCGGCAGGATAAAGAATTATCACTATGTGTACTTCGCACATGACGTGAACATGTTTGGTGATAGAAACAGAACAGAGTTGATGTTTACACTGTTAGGGTCATGTGTGTATGCTATCTAGCTGGTAGTTCTTTGGAACATGTTCAATGGGAAATGTTTTATAATGACTCGATGTGTTCAGATTTTAAGTATATGGAGAAAAGTGGATCATGTGATACTATTATTGGAGTGCTAGAATGCGTATCTTGGAAAATGCCTTACATAGAACGCCGTGCTGTTGTCTTGTGAAAACTGTGGAATAAATATAATCAAATGTTGGACCTGCGTCCTCACAATGATTAATGTTGGCTGGTTGAAGAGCCTTTATGATTAACGTTCACAGACGTTATTACTGGGACAAATGTCGATATTAACCCTAGACGAAAATGAGCTTAATAAATGCGCGGATACAATACTCCCCAAGGAGCATAGGCCTTCAGTAAACACGTGCCAAGTCCTCCTGTCACGTGCCAAGTCCTCCTGTCACGTGCCATCAGCTCATGTTCTTTCCACGTCTACCTCCTGATTTTAACTTCTATCTCCAGATCTCGTCTCCATGTTTTTTTTATCTTCTTTGTTTGGTCTACCTCTGCCTCTCTTTCCCTGGAGGTTCCAGAACAAGGACTGCCTTGTCACGCCATCAACAGGTTTCCTCAATGTTTTAGATTTAGATCTCTCTGGATATCTGAATGAGTCTAGTTTTAAATTTAGATCTATCTGGACATGTGTATGGGTCTTGTTTTAAACTTAGATGTCTCTGGACATCTGAATGAGTCTAGTTTTAAATTTAGATCTCTCTGGACATGTGAATGGGTCTTGTTTTAAACTTAGATGTCTCTGGACATCTGAATGAGTCTAGTTTTAAATTTAGATCTCTCTGGACATGTGAATGGGTCTTGTTTTAAACTTAGATGTCTCTGGACATCTGAATGAGTCTAGTTTTAAATTTAGATCTCTCTGGACATCTGAATGAGTCTAGTATTAAATTTAGATCTCTCGGGACACCTGAATGAGTAGTTTTAAATTTAGATCTCTCTGGACATCTGATGAGTCTAGTTTTAAATTTAGATCTCTCTGGACATCTGAATGAGTCTAGTTTTAAATTTAGATCTCTCTGGACATCTGATGAGTCTAGTTTTAAATTTAGATTTCTCTGGACATCTGAATGAGTCTAGTTTTAAATTTAGATCTCTCGGGACACCTGAATGAGTAGTTTTAAATTTAGATCTCTCTGGACATCTGATGAGTCTAGTTTTAAATTTAGATTTCTCTGGACATCTGAATGAGTCTAGTTTTAAATTTAGATCTCTCTGGACACCTGAATGAGTAGTATTAAATTTAGATCTCTCTGGACATCTAATGAGTCTAGTTTTAAATTTAGATCTCTCTGGACATGTGAATGAGTCTAGTTTTAAATGTAGATCTCTCTGGACATCTGAATGAGTCTAGTTTTAAACTTAGATGTCTCTGGACATCTGATGAGTCATATCCATCGCCATCGCTTTTTTCTAATCTTCTCGTCCACAGGTACTTGTCTAGTTCTTGTCATCAGTTCCGCATTCGTGCTCTTGTTATACCATCTCAGTCCTTATATTCTACGCATGCACCCATTTATGAAAGTCTGTAGTTTTGGGCTTTCACGTTTTCTGTTTTCCATGTTTCAGAACCATACAATAGGGCTGACTTGACATTTGAGTTGAAGATTCTTATTTTAGTGTTGGACTTGATTTCACTTGATCTCCACATGTTTTTCAATGCGATGAAAGCTCCTGTTACCTTTTATACTCATATTTAGATATCATTGTCTGTCAGGGCTAAAGCTGTGCGTGACTCACATATAAAGGTGAAACATTTCACAGTCGTTCAGCTTTGCTGCGTGTATCATATTTATTCTAATACTGTTCAAACAAAGAAACGCATAGCTATCCGAGGGCGCGTTTTTATGAGTTTGTAAGTAAAATTTGGTGCTAGGGTATATAAAAACCAGCCTCAAATGCTCATTACAGTGTCAAATGCACGTGTTGACCTGAATTGCGTTCGTTTTTGTAATCGTTACAACGCAGTGGTCAATAGTGTTTATGGCGCAATTTTTGACCACAGCTCATGTTGCGCGCACGTGACAGCAACAAAATTTGGGGTGAACACTATTCACTGACTACGCAACTGAAACCCTATAAAAGGATAACGCTACACACACAAAAATTCAGTTCATTTTCAAGCAGACATTTATGGCGTCTCTATCGATAAATTTAAGGAACATTCCTATTGGCCGACTGCATGCAGACGAAAGTCAAAGTCAGGTTGCCAGGTGTCACAGAGGTTATTGATCATAAATTGCCTACATCCTCTTCTTTCTTCTTTCACCCGTATCCTCTATTTTTGTTATCCTTTTTACTTTCCTTCCTGTATTTTTCGCATCCATTCGTTTGCGAAAAATTTTTCAACGGCGGGCCTGATCAGCGTGAGGCGTGAAGTAGTAGAAGTGTCAGTTCATGGGTGTCTTCTAGTTGACGTAAGGTGTTTTACACGTACAAGGGGAGATTATTTCGTTTGCGAAATAAGTGGGGGCTTTTGTCTAATTTTAAGATATTGGCCCGAGTTTGAAACTAACTTCACTCATTCTCCATTTTACAGTAGACGTGGTCACTTCGTTCTAGAACACTTTAACTTATAAGTGATGTCTCTTAGTTTCGTTGTGATACGTAGTTCTGTTTGAGGTAAAATATTATATCTAGTATATCTAGTATTTTGCGAAATGTTTAAAGTGGTTAATCGTTTGTTTATTTCCCTAGTTAGATTTGGTGCAGAGCGATTAATTTATAAGTCTGTATTATTTTCTAGTGACGCATACAGTGGAAAGCAGAATAAATTATATTTCTAGCTTAACAAACATGTAGCCATAACGAATTTAATTTAACTGCTAACTACTCAGTCGAGTATATTTTTCTCAACAAACTTATAAATGCTAGATGCATCATGAGTGGTGACGGAAATACGCAGATATTCCTAATTCATGATGAGGGATTTTTTTTTATATAACTTATTTCACGGGAAGCTTTAAATATACGTCAAGCTGTAGGCTTGCCGTTTAAAATGTAAGTTATAACGAGTACATATTCTGTATATTATATTATATGTTGTTTTTCTTCATTCAGCGAATACTGGGGTAAACCCAACTTGCCGGCGTTTAGTAAAGAGACATACTTGTGAGAAGCATAGACATTTCCTATCTTTAACCACGTGGGTTTTTTCAAGTAACACTGGTCTGACAGTGCATGTGCCATCAGAGATAAACAGTAATACCAATCCCACTAACGGTTGCTAAAGACTAATGTTTATACTGGGCTCCTGAGCCAGTTCATATTTCTTCTCAAATTGAAATATACATGCTGCATGGCGGCGAGAATAAATTTCAAGAAATAACATTAACATTTCCGACATTATCGAAAGAGTGGATAGTGAACCAAGACTATCTGTTGAGAGCAGTTGTCCACTGGTCAACTTTTTCCAAAGTAAGGGAATCCTCGTGTTTTAGACTCTGTGTGCCCGTTTAAAATCGCTTACCCAAAACTGATTCAAGTGACATTAACAGTAAATCTAAAAATTTAAACTGGTAAAGTGAACGCTCCCCGAAGACAGTGGAAGAAACCTGTATTTGCAGAGCTGGGATTCGCAGGCATCTAAACGTGCATCAGAGTACCATCAGTCGACTTTGGCACCGGTTCCAAGCCACTGGCTCAGTTGAAGACCGGCATCGCAGTGGACGACCCAGAGTGACAACAGCAGCGGAGGATCGCTTTATTCGGCTTCGTCACCTCAGAGACAGGTTTACAACAGCTTCCTCAACTGCCCAGTCATTGCCTGCAGGACGTCATGTGTCTGATCAAACTGTCCGGAATAGACTGCATGACGCTGGACTTTGGGCACAACGACCTCACCGAGGACCTGTCCTTACTCGCCGCCATCGCCAAAATCGACTTCTTTGGGCCAACCAGCATAGTCCCTGGGCAGCTGACAATCAATGGAGACGTGTCTGGTTTAGTGACGAATCTTTCTTTTTGTTGCAGCGTCATGATAGACGGCGTAGGGTCTACCGTAGATGATCGTTTTGCCCACAATTGAGTTGATGAAGCTCCGCCGCACGGTGGTGGAGGTGCAATGGTGTGGGGAATGATCAGTTACAACGGAAGGAGTCAATTGGTGCACATTGAAAGAGGCTTGAATGCGCAACGATACGTCAATGAAATTCTTCGACCCCATGTCCTTCCACTTTTGGCTGCCCAAAGGTCTGTGTTTCAACAGGACAACGCCAGACCCCATTGTGCACGGTTGACCATGCAGTTCCTGACTGCCAACAACATTCTCACCCTTCCCTGGCCATCATTGTCGCCAGACATGAGTCCGAATGAGCACCTGTGGGATGAGCTGCATAGACGTGTTTGTCGCCGAGACGTTGCTCCAGCCAATCGTCGTGATCTGTTCCAGGCACTTCAGGAAGAGTGGGCAGCCATCCCACAGGCCCACATCAGACGTCTGATCGCATCCATGCCCAGGAGATGCCAGTCGCTGATCGATGCAAGAGGAGGCCACACACCATACTAACGGGAAAGCCCGTACGCCAAAAAACTCTGGTGACCCAGATGCAAAACAACTGTCAATTGATTGGTTGAACCCTAAGGTATTCTTGTGAGCAATTTGAACAATTAACTCATTAAATTAAAAAAGTTATTGAATGTCAAAATTATGGCTATGTGTGTGCCTTCAGTAGCTATGCGTTTCTTTTTTTTTTGAACAGTATACTTACTTACTTAATCGTTCCATTTCTACCCTGGATTGTATAGTTTTGCCACAGAGAGCGCGCCATATTGTCCTATCGGCTGCCTTCCTCCTGGCCTGCTTCCAGTCTAGTCTTCTGTCCTTTTAGAGATTGTCTGATTTTGTCATCCCAGTTAACACTGGGTCGTCCTGGAGGTCTGAATCCCTGGCTCTTAGTTGCCCATACATGTCGTGGTAGCCGATCTTCTCCCATTCTGCCGACATGGCCAAACCTTCGTAGTTAGGACTGATCTACTTAGTCTGCATGGGCTGGGTTTTGAGACCTTGCCTTATCGTCTGGTAGCGGACCATGTCTATTCTTGTTACTTCAACCACTTTCCTCGGATATCTCATTTCTGAGGTTTGGAGCTGGCTTTTGTGGGATGTAGTCATTACCCATATGTATTCAATTTTAATAAATAAATAAACGAATATAGGCAAAATAGCAGACATTTGTAAGACAGACAGAAGGACATCACACAACAGGAAAAGTTACAGTAGTGATAGCCTCTAGGGCAGGGATTCTTAATCGGGGGTATCCATTAGGGAGTATGGGAACCAAATGATGGGGGTATTGGACCCGATCTCTGAGCAATTAAAAAAAAAAATTGTTGTTAGATTAGATTATTAACTATCATCATTATCTGTACGGATTGAGGCGGCGAGGCCGCTAACCAATTATAGATTAGATCGCTCAACACGGACGTCTTCCCACTTTCCAGTATTGCCAGTTGATATGTTGGCGTAGTCGGAGTTAGATTGCTCCCTCTATCCAGCCCTTACGTATACCTGTCTTTCTATATATAAAGTATTTGAAGTCACACTGGTACCTTATTGGACTGGTGATGTCTATGATTTCGACAATCTGTCGAAGGGGTATGGGGACATATTTGGCAATCCATTTGGGGTCTGTAATCGTAAAAAGGTTAAGAACTCCTGCTCTAGGGGGAATCGAATCAGTGACACTCCGAACTGCGCGATCGCCTTGCTGAAAAAAAGTGAATCGTGAAAGGGCACACTCAGCCATCTAAGCACCCAATGAAAGCACACGCACACACATGCACACACACACGCACACACCCACACACACACGCACGCACACACACACACACACACACACACACACACACTATATAAAAGAAGCCCCGGCTTGAGCATAATTTATCTTTCCTAGAATTGTTTCAAATATACAAGATACAGACTGGCAAGGCATTGGTAGGGCATTTTTCTACTAATTGTCTTTTTCTCTTCTTTGATCCTTGGTCGCTGAATGACAAAGCAATCAGTGACCATCACGCCTAGTGGCGTATTGTAGGGCAGCAATCAGTCTCCACTTTGCTCGGTCAGCGGCCATCCTTTGTGTAGTGCCCCATATCTGGTTCATGCTTAGCATCTCCGCCTTCACTGTTCTCCGCCAGGTGGCTTTTGGCCGTCCTTGCTTTCGTTTTCTTTCTGGAGTCCATAGCATGGCAGTTCTGGTGATGTTGTCAGCGGTTTTTTCTGAGGATGTGGTCAACCCAACTTCAGCGTCTACCCGCTATGATAATGCGTATATCCTCTTGTGTCTCCGAGAAAATAATACAAATTGTGCATAGATGAAAACGCTATTTTACCTGTGTAATTCCCGCGGGTCTATGATGAGATCAAAGTAAGTTTATTACTACTGCTATCTCAGGCATGTCGTAAGAGGCGACTAATATGAGGGTGTACATGGGGCTGGCAACTTCATGATATAAACATATAGCTACAGAAACTATCGCTGCTGCAAGCACACATGAATGCTGTGGTGTAGGCTTGCTGCTCCGGGACCAGATGCAGTGGCGGCTTCATGCTACATAAGGAGCGAAAGGGGAGAAGAAGAAGAAAACCGATATTGCTAAAGCGTCTGATTTGTTCTTTAGAACCAACCATGGCATGCGGGAGTCAGTCATTAACAATTGGTAAACAGGACAAACACTGGAGACTACAGAGATGTGGTTTTCCAGAAGAATTTTATGAATATCACTAGTGTAAAAGCCCATCATAAGACGGGAATTACAATTCAAAAGCACCAATACCTAACGGCAATTTTACTTATTCAAAAGCATTTTTAAAAACCACTGTGCATCACCACAGTACACGAACTACGTAGCAGCAGCGAGGATCCCAATGTGTGTATATGGGATCACACATTCTATAAATATATTTTTGTACACACCGTCATTTGCGCATTCTTCTTTGGTAAGTGTTACTATTTTCGGGAGAGTACATATAAGGGAAACAATACAATTAATGTCTAACTTTCAACCAAAGTTGCATCCCTTAGCGTTACGCATTGACAGAAAAAGCTGGGATTTTATATATCGGATGGTATACTGAAAAGAGTAATGAGGATGTCTTAAAAGAGACCTGCGCGCAAAGGAAGTTTATTAATCAAATAAGTAGGTAGCAATCCACTTTTTGGGGCATGTTATGAAAAAGAAAGCTAGAATTTATCATGATTTATCATGACAACAGGGATGATTGAAGGTAAAAAGGGAACGACAAAGACAAAAGATATTGTGCAGTTTGGCATCATGGCATGCCAAGAAATCAGCAGTAAAATTGTTATCAGTACGGGGCGTTGTGGAGAGACCTGATCACCTACGTCACCAGCCATGTTACTTGAAGAAAAAGACATGACTTAGCTTTGAACCAGGTTGCTTTGCCTCGAGAAACGAGCCCTGTATCTACTCTGCCACTCTGGCGCCCAAAATACAACTTAAAATAACACGTGTACTTATCGCGGTGCGCACAGCGCTGTTTGGGAATTACGTGTCTTGAACGTGTAGGGCACGAAGATAATCACAATTCATGCCAACATACACAATGAGATGTGTACTTTTCATGCGTAGAAGAATACCAGTACATGAACTCGAGCTCAGCACATGTTTGTAGACAGTTAAGGCAGCACCTTAGAATCCTTGAAGCGGAAAATATAATTCCCAGGTAGAATATAAAACAGCATTTTATTACGGGAAAGTAATGAAGCTCAGGTAGAATTTAGTCCCATTCAAGGGAGACCATGCGAAGCTAGTGTCCCTTGTGTGTGGGGGGCTCGTCTGAAGGCAGACATACTTAACTAATATGCTTCAAGCATGAAAGATTGACTGAACATGAAAAGCGTACTGACTAGATGAGTGAATTTTTAAACGATATTCCGCCGACTCCCAGTGATGCTCAAATTGTGCCCAGAGTGCCTAGAGTACGCAGTGCATAGAGTACCCAGAGTGCATAGAGTACCCAGAGTGCATAGAGTACCTAAAGTACCCAGAGTACCAGATGCGTAATTACAAGGTTAGGGCCCTCGGGCACATGACATTTTAAAGGGGTTAACTGGAGAATTAGACATCAGAAATTAACCTGCGGAGACACCGAGGGAATCATCCTATAGATATGAGAAACCAGGGCATGATATCTTCTTCTTCTTCTTCGTACACTCTCAGACGTCGTCCACTTGAATGTTCTCAAAGAAAGCAGTAGTCAGTTTGAGGCTATTTGAATCCCCGTAAAGCTTTTCCACGAAAGGAGCTGGCGTCGGCCATATGCACTTTCTCTGTACCACATATAAGGGGCAACTTTGAAGCAGATGTTCAGCAGTCATTTTATCAGTGCCACAGTTACACTGATTGGTAGTTCCTATCTTGAGCTTGTTGAATAGACGGTATCTCAATCTGTTGTGGCCTGAAGATTACCACTTGTTCTCTTCTGTGGAGCTGGTAGTAAGCATCATTCTGTGTTTGCCCTGAATGTTCAACATTCCATTTGTTTCTGTATCTGATTCTGATAAAACTCTTTGCCTCCTCAAAAGTTATGCTTGCATCAGGCTGAGGTAGATGTGAACCTTCTTTTGCCATTCTGTCAGCCTCTTCATTGCCGGTGATGTTACAATGAGATGGGATCCATTGGATCACAACACTTTTGAATCGTTGACAAAGTTTGTGGAGAACTATTCTGAGATCATCCAGGTCTGTATTATTTTGGCTTTTCAACGTTGCAATTACTGACTGTGCATCAGTAAAGAAAGCAACTTGTCTCTCTGCGCTTTCTTCTGTCAATATAACTTCTGCTGCAGTTTTCAAGGCCTCTGCCTCTGCTCTGAAGTTGCTGGAGAATCGTCCTGTCGCCACTGACAGCCTTTTATTCTGCACCAGTGCTTAAGGTCAGAAAGACACCCCCACCTCCATTTTCTGTTGCGTTTGTTGCTGATCCATTTGTGTATGCATGGGTCCAGGTGTTGCGTGGGTAAAAAAAGGTAAAGGAACCCGTTACACGCCCATTGAGGCATATTGGGAATATGGTGTTAGGCCCATATTATCTTGACCGTCGGCACACGAGGGGTGATGTGGTCGGCATCACGCCGGCCGCCTTAACCTTCCCAGAGTTGCTCTGGTACCCATTTGGGGCTAGGTCGACCCAGGAGCCGTTTGTGGCCTAAAAAATTCCTGTTGCGTGGGTAATGTTTCTCTATGCATTTTGTCACTATGGATTTTCTATCTGTTGCAGTTTTGCTCTTTTTTCTTTCAATTCCAGGAATGTTTTCTATCATTTTAGGGAAACGATTTTGTTTCCAAACTGGAAGCTTGTGTGCAGTGTAGATGGGTTTAACAGTGGATATTTCATCTATGGATACTGCTCTCATTTGTGGTTTGGTTGATTCTACAAAATTGCTTCGTTTGAGTCTTTGCCTTCTAAGAGCATTTATTCTATGGCACATTGGGTGGTCTGTTAGTCTTTTGAATTTTTCGGCCTGTTGCTGAGCCCTGCAGTCTCTTCTATCTGTCATTGGCTGGAGGCATGTAATCTTTTCGAGTTCTTTTATAGGTGTTGACTTCATGCCTCCCGTTATAATTCTCATTGCTTGATTTTGGCGTCTGCTAATTTTATCGAAGTTTGTCTCAGCTGCTGTTGCCCACGCTGCCATGCCATATTCAAGGACTGGCCCTCACTCGCCATGTGTACAACGTCTTAAGCACTTTCTCATCTGCACCCCAAGTTGTTCCAGCAAGTTCGATTTCTGTCAACCTGTTTTTTCCAAGTCAGATGGTGATAAAAAATAATGCCTAGGTAGTTTGGATTTTCATTAAATTGTAGATTTTCTCCGTTTAGTACTAGTTTGAAGCTCTGAGGTCTAGTTGAGAGGAAAAATACAGTGTTTGTTGTTTTCTCTTCATTAATCTTCATGGGCCATGTTTTGGCCCACTCTTCCAGTGATGTTAGTGCTTGCTGCATCATAATGTTTGCAGTAGTGATACGTTCTTCAGAGATCCACAAGGCTAAGTCATCTGCAAAGGAAGCATTGTGTGCTATTTGTTGAACATTGTCAGTTATGTCATTTATGTATGCAAGGAACAGTGTAGGTGACAGGACTCCCCCTTGTGGGACACCCTGCTTTAATATAAACTTTTTACAGTCTGTCCTTGCAGCTGTACTTTGGCGGTTCTATTTTCAAGGTAGTGACCAATCCATTTGTACATTCGCCCACATACACCACTTATCTGCAGTTTGACTTTCAATCCCTCTTTCTATACTCTTTCGAAAGCTTTTTCTAAATCTACCCAAACCACTAGCGTATGCTTTTTTTCGTGGAAGGCATCTTTTTTTTTTTTTTTTTTTATTAATGTGTTTGCTACTTCATTTTGTAGCACGCCCCTTTCAACCATCTACCATGTACATGGATTTGTTGGTTATATCAGGACGTGTTTCTTTTATTGTAATATGTTTTTGTTTGTATTTGTTTTATATTATATTATCTCTAGTCGGTATTTTTCCTTTTGTAGTTATAGTTCAACATGGTTTTTAAAAAAAAATTCCAATATATGCTATTTTCTAAGTTAGTATGTTTTTGATTTTTACTGGATGGTTTATTTGGTTAATCTGTATGTTTCTGGGGCGAGTCTTTCACCAGTTTGGACTACTGGTTCAATTCCTTATTTGATTTTTATATGTTAGCTTTAGTTTTTGTAATATAGTGTTTTATTAACTTTTGCATTTCTGATGGGCTCTTTGTGCCTATGAGATTTTCTACACTCATTTCTACCTTGTGGTTACTACAGTATGTCTTAATGTTTTGCCTCTGTTGGTCATATTTTTTTGCAGTCCACTAGAAAGTGCCTAATTGTGTTTGGTTCTTGACACTCTTCACATGTGGGTTCCTCTATCATGAAATATCCAGTTCCCAGCTTGAGTCTCAGCAATTTTTTATTAATTGGTATTTTTAGTTCATCTTTTATTTGACATTTTTTGCTTGGTTTTTTAAGGATTTTATATGAGTGTCTTGCTTTTTTACTTAGGTCCCATGCTGTTATCCATTCTTTAGTTATTTTTTGAGCAATTAAGCTCTTAATTTCAAACTTCCCTAAGCCTACTTCAATTTGGTTATGGCTAGTTCTCCCCCCTTTGGCTTCTTTGTCTGCTAGTTCATTTCCTGCTATCCCCACATGTGATGGTATCCATGTTAGTGTTGCACTGCATCCTATATTTTGTAGATATGTATTAACCTGTAGTATTTCCTCTATAATGTCTGGCCTGCTGCCTTCTGTTCTGTTTCTGATTGCTAGTACTGCTGATAGGGAATCTGTGAGAATGGTTACTTTTTTTTTGGTGGATTTTCTGCAGCTATTTCTAAAGCTTTTAGGATTGCCACTAATTCTGCTGTAAAGATAGATGTATTACTTGTTACTTTGTATCTTTTATAAATTTTTAGTTTTGGTATTGCTATTCCTGCTCCTAATTGTCCTTCTTCATCTTTGGACCCATCTGTATATATAGTTAGGCTATTATTTGTATACCGTTCTATGTACTCTAGTGTTTTACTTTTTGCTGAGATTATGTCGTTAGATTTATTTATGATCTTTGATAAGTGGGAGTCAGTTTCTGGCACTTTTAATTCCCATGGTGGGATCTTTGCTTTATACAGAGCACTACTGTTTATCGCATTAAACAGGTCTGGGTATTGATCCACTTCATCCATTGTTTTCCACCCTGACGGGTATCTATTATGGTTTAATGGAATGTGGCCTATGTACTGGTTACCCCTATCAAAGGTTTTATGTGCCGGGTGAGTTGGATCTTTTGCCACTCTTGCCCAGTAGCTGAATCTCAGTTCTTTTCTCCTTAGCTCCAGGGGTATAATGCCTAGCGCTACTTCTAGTGCTTCTGCTGATGTTCCCTTTGAGGCACCTGCTATTATTGACAGTGCCTGGTTTTGGACTGTGTCTAGTTTCTTCTTATTGCTTGGGGCGGCTGATGCATAGACAACACTGGCATAGTCAAGTTTGCCTCTAATAAATGATTTATAGAATGTTAACATTGTCTTATTGCAGGCGCCCCAACCACTTCCTTTCATATATCTTAGCATATTAATAAGTCCTCTACTGCTTTGCACTAAAAGGTCTATGTGTTTGTTCCAGTTTAGTTGCTGGTCTAGTACCATGCCAAGAAATCTAGTTGATTTTGCTGTGCATACTTTTTGCTTATTAATGCTTATGTCAATTATATTGTTTTTAATTACACGCCCTCTACTGAAAATCATTCCTATGGTTTTTTTAACGTTTAGATTAAATCCCCACTTGTTCATCCAGTCAGATACTTTATCTATTTGTTTTTGTACTGTTTTATAGAGGAATGGGAGATTTCTTCCCGTTCTCCATATCGCAGCATCATCTGCAAACTGAGATAGGTTGTTTTTTTAAGTCCTTAAACTCGTCGCCTAGGTCGTTGACCATAATCGTAAAAATTGATGGTGATATTACTGATCCCTGGGGAATTCCATTCTGTTGCTCATATACCTCAGATCTATCATTGTTTATTTGTACCATGAAATATCTATCCTGCAGGAAGTTTTCTAGGTAATTGTAGGTTCTGCCTACTATACCTAGTTTCCTGATTTTATGTAGTGCACCCTCCCTCCAACACTCATCATATGCTCTTGCTACATCAAGGAATATAGCTACTGTCTTTTCATTCCTTTTGAAGCCTGTTTTAACATCATGTTCCAGCCTCAGCAGTTGCTCTATTGTACTATGTTGGCTTCTAAAGCCTGCCTGGGTTGGACTGTACAAATTATGCTTTTCGAGATGAAATTTTAGTCGTGGAAGGCATCTTCGATTTCCTGAGCTATATATGTGATTTGATCTTCAGTGGATCTGTGTTGTCTGAATCCTGCTTGTTGATGGTTTAATAGGTGTTTGCTTTCCAGGTGCCACATTAGTCTGGTATTAATCATGCGCTCCATCAGTTTTCCTACACAGCTTAGTAGGCTGATCGGTCTGTAACCATTTGGTTCTTTCAGGTCCTTGTCTTTCTTTGGTATAGGTATCAGTATAGCTTCTTTCCATGCCTGCGGGACAATTCCTCTTTTCCAACTGTAGTTCAGTACTGCCAGAAGCTTCTTTTTTGCCCTTGTGCCGAGACCTATTAACATTTCATTGGTGTAGCGTGAGGTTTTTATTGGCTCTAGGATCAGTATAGTACTGACAATACAGAAATAGAATTTCTGCAGGAAAATGGTGAAGTCCCAGTGTATAAGAGAACTACTGGTATCACAAATTAGTTACGGCTGTGAATGATCTGATCTCGAAAAATTAGTAGAGAGGAGACAGTCATAAAATGCCACCCCGCTGTGTAACTAACTGTGATATTAAAACAAGGAAACAGATTTCACTTAACAATTATAAACTTGACAAGTCGTTCAGATACAATTTCCTTATTTATTAAGTATATACACTATCCACTCTTGTGCTGGAGGGTGGATGTTGGAAGATGGAATGCAATGGATTTGTAAGTTTACGTATGATTTACGTATATGTGTGTATATATATATATATATATATATATATATATATATATATATATATATATATATATATATATATATATATATATATATATATATCTATATATATATATATATATATATATATATATATATATATATATATATATATATATATTACACCAAGTCTTCCAATATAGGAACAAAATTATAGACAATTTATCAGCTGTGCTGTTAATCTTGTCTCTCACTACGCTAAATCACTTTTTCGTCATTGACAGTTAAATGCTCACAATTGCCGACGGAAATGGTACTAATGTGTATTCATCTCTTAGAACAGTTCTGTCCTTCCTAATTTGTTGCACACAACACCCGCTGATGATCGTTCCTTTAGCACACCCAAGACTGAGGGGGACCAAGGATGTAGCTCCGGTACAATCACTGTGCTCCTGCGAAGTTCCAGGTAGCTGGATTGACTCGAACATACGACCTCAGGTTGGATGACACGAATAAAACCCTCTAAGATTAATACAAGCCAGATTTGGACTAGACTTTAGTGAAGCAAGAGTGCCCGGTCACGCAGGTAAGCAATAAATCAATGTTGACAGCGTTCTCTTTCCCCAGTCGGTCGTGCTGGCCTTCGAGTTTGTGTGTGTATTTTTTGAATAAAACGCGCCCGTTTATATATGTAGACGCAAGGAATCTGCCACTGCGTAAGGAACTCTTTTGATTGGTTCTCGGCGGTTTCGTACATTCCGTGACCGAATCCCGAAATACAGGGCTTATGCCTAATTTTATGCTGTCCGCCGCCATCTTGGGGGAACAAGATGGCGTATACTTCGTGTAATTTAATCTGTCAGAGTCTGTTGAACGTGGATTGGCCGTGCATATGTATGAACAAAGAAGTGGGTTTACACACACGTTTCACGACATAGCCCCATCCTTTCCTAGCTGTGACCTATCATGGCTGACGTGTAAACACCTACTGTAGTTAATCATTTCTTGTCTGTACTTCCAGAGTAATAGGGTGTCGACTTAAAAAATCAGCTCCTACATTGTCTCTTCCCGGAATGTAATTCACGGTAAAGGAATAAGGCGCCAGAAGCAGACTCCACCTTAACAATCTCGAATTTAACTTTCTAGATGCAGCCAAGAATGTTAAAGGCTGATGATCGCTTTGGACAATGAAGTGTGTCCCATACAGGTATGGTGAAAATTTGTCGATGGACCAAATTAGAGCCAAACATTCTTTCTCTATTGTCGAGTAATTCAACTCAGCTGCATTCAGCTTCCAGCTGGCGTAGGCGACTGGTAAAAGTTCCTCTGGCTGGACTTTTGATGGCTGCAAGAGAGTTGCACCAATACCTATCCTGCTAGCGTCCGTCCTTAATACAAATTCGTGTGTGATATCGGGTAGCGTAAGGATGGGTTTGCTGGTGAGTTTTGCTTTTAGCTCCGTGTAAGCTTTTTCACAATCAGCATTCCATTGGATTTTGCCAGGCTGTCCTTTCTTAGTTAAGTTAGTTAATGGTGCACACAGAGAGTTAAAGTGGGGTATGTATTTCTGATAGAACCCACATAATGACACAAATGATCTCACATCTTTCTTCGTTTGAGGTCTGGGTGCCTTCTTTAACTTCTCTATATTCTTTGGGTCAGGAGACATATGACCTGTAGAAATAGTGTGACCTAGGAATTCCTACTCCTTACAACTGATATAGCACTTGGTAGGACGTGCAGTCAATCCAGTTTCTCTCGGTCTGTCAAACAACATGGAGAGCGCTACTATATGCTCTTCAAATGTGTTTGTAGCAACAAGAATGTCATCCATAAAGTTAGTGATATGGGGATTTTGTAGAGGTTCCAACAATTTCCTCATCATTCTTGACAAGATACTTGGAGCATTTTTCAGTCCAAAGGATAGTACATTAAACTCGTAGTGTCCGTCTGATGTACTAAATTCCAGCATTTTCCTAACTTCTGGTTTCACTGGTATTTGGTAGTATCCCTTGCTTAGATCTACCTTCGATAAATATCTAGCCTTACTCAGTGTAGAGAACAGCTGGTTGGTGTCAGGTAATGGGTCCACCTGAGATTCTGTGATCGCATTTAGCTTCCTGTAGTCAATACATAACCTGTGTTTACCACTCGGTTTTCTTAATAGCACCACACTTGAGCTATAGGGAGAGTCTGACTTTGAGATACTTTTCTCCTTCAACAGATAATCAACTTCCTCCCTTAGTGCTTGGGCTTTCGCATAGGGTATAGGGTATGTTCTCATACATACTGGTGTAGGGTCAGAATCCTTCATGTCGTACTCTAACAGATTCGTACGACCTGGCTTATCTGTGAGCACATCGGCATGGGTTTTCAACACTTTCTGAACCATCTTCTTCTGCTCTGGAGTTAAATGTTCACTAATATTTACTTGAACATAATCCTCTGTAGTTGTGAGTGGATATTCCATAGAGTGAAGTGGTTCACCATGCATTTCTGTTGCAATGGCTAGGGTCATGATATGTGCAACTTCTGATGATTCCTTGTCATAGTACTTTTTAAGAAGATTGACATGATACACCTTCTCCTTTCCTTTCTTGTCAATCTTATAATTGGTCCTGGAAAGTTTTTCCAGTATAACATAGGGTCCCTGCCATCCAATCTGCAATTTATTATTGCTGCTTGGCAACAGTAATAACACCTTTTCACCCACCTCCAGTTCCCTATCCTTTGCTTTTTTGTTGTTGTACGCAGCATGCTTCCTCCTGGCCTGTCTTAAGTTGTCATTTGCCAGTTTCCAACCTGTTTTCAATCGAGATGTCAACTCGTTGACGTATTGGTATGAGGAAGTCACTGTTTCCTCTGCTTTTTCATCAGTCCATGTCCGCAGCAATGCTTCCAGTGGACCTTTTATTGGTCTTCCAAACAACAATGTAGCTGGAGCCAATCCAGTTGAATTGTGGGGTACTTCCCTATATGCAAATAGTGCAGCGGGTAAGTATGTATCCCAAGTATCAGGTTTCTCACTAGCCAACGTTCTAAGGATTGAAATGAGCGTGCCATTGAACCGCTCTACTTGACCATTCCCTTGTGCGTGGTAGGGACTACAATGATAGTGCCTGGCTTGAAATATCCTGAATACTTCTTGTGTTAGCTTTTCCCCTTAAACTGAGATCCATTGTCAGTCAATATCTGATATGGGAAACCTAATCGGGTGAATATTGTTAACAGGGCCTCTGCCACATGCTTTGAATCTATAGCTGACATGGCCACTGCTTCTCCCCACATAGAGCAAGTATCAACCAAGGTTAAGATGTAAGCATTTCTCTTCTTGGTCCTAGTGAGGGGTCCAACAATATCCACTGCAACACGTTCAAAAGGGGTTCCCATAATGGGAATTTCTCCCAGTGTTGCTGGTGCAGTCCTATGCTTAGGAGCTACTCTTTGGCATTCTGGACAGGATCTTACATATATCTTTATGTCCTCTGTGATTCCTGGCCAAAAGTAGTGACAGGCTATCCTTTGTCCAATGGCCCCTATTCCCATATGTCCACTGAAGGGTATAGCATGTCCTAGCGTCATAACTTTCTCCCTGTAAGATTTTGGCACTACTAGCTGTCCATGCTCTGTAGGTCCTGTTCCAGCTTTTCTGTAGAGTAAGCCATTCTTCATGTAAAAGTCTCCTTTCTCTGGAGGGTTATGTGCTTTAGGTAATTTGCCAAAACAAGGCTTCAAGGTGCTGTCTGCTGCTTGAGCCTTTTTCATCTCTTCTGGATGAGTATTGATAGGATTTTCCTCCATTTTCCTGGAGCTTTACGTGGTCTGGACTGTTGCCATAACTACATGTTTTATAGGTTCTCCAAGGAAAACATACCTACACCCCAGAATCAAAGGGTAAATAGGGTCGTCCATCACTGCTGCTTGGATTTCTCTTTCCACATAGCGAGATCTTATGTTGATT
Source organism: Oreohelix idahoensis (assembly GCA_024509875.1). NCBI lineage: Eukaryota > Metazoa > Mollusca > Gastropoda > Stylommatophora > Oreohelicidae > Oreohelix > Oreohelix idahoensis. The sequence continues at coordinate 113,500 of JAMPIV010002396.1, forward strand.
CGGGCTATGGGTAATGTCATGGTTCTTGCTCCCTTGATCGGTCCTCTGATTTCCACTGTTTCTGTGGTTATCTGGTCAGGACTCAGTAGAGAAGAGCACACAACTGAATCAAAGTCTAATCCTGTGTCATATAAACACAGTTCTTGAGTGCCATTCACGGTCACTTCCTCACAGACAGGGGGATGATGGAGATCCTTCTGACTTACTGCCAGTTCCTTCCTTCCCTGCTGTGGCGAGAGGTTTTATTTGGCTCTTGGATCAGTATAGTACTGACAATTACAGAAATAGAATTTCTGCAGAAAATGGTGAAGTCACAGTGTCTGAGAGGACTACTGGTATCACAAATTAGTTACGGCTGTGAATGATCTGATCTCGAAACAATAGTAGAGAGGAGACCGACATAAAGCGCCACCTCCGCTGTGTAACTAACTGTGATATTAAAAAAACACAAGGAAACAGATTTTTACTTAACAATGATAAAATTGACAAGTCGTTCAAAATACAATTTCCCTAGTATTTATTTATTATATACACTATCTACTCTTGTGCTGAAGGGTGAATGTTGAAAAATTGAATGTAATGAATTTGTAAGTTTACATATGATTTACAAATATTTATATTTATATAGTTATGTAAATAAATATTACAACAAGTTTTCCAATTATAGGAACAAAAAAATTATATCCAGCCTGTGCTTGTATTTTTCGTATAATTTATCCCACTATGATCTTATTATTGTCTCCTTTCTACGCTAATTCACGTTTTCTTCATTGACAGTTTCTATGCTTCACAATTGCCCGGACAGAAAATGGTTATCTAAAATGTGTACCTGCCATCTCTCTTAAGGTCTGTTCTTCTTTGTGTTTGGTTCACACAACACCGCAGAATAATCGTTCCTTTTAGCCCACCCAAGACTGAGGGGGACCAAAGATGTAAGAGTTCTGGTCAACCTCTATGCTAACTGCGGAGTTCCAGGCAGCGGGGATTGACTCGAACAAACCGACCTTCAGGTTTTAAAGGACACTAATATAAACCTGTAACAAGGGAAAAATAGGGGCCAATTTCTGATCCCTCAAGCCCACCCTATTTCCTATTGTAATATGATAAGAGCGTGTCCGTCAGTGTCCAGGCATGTGTGGTATGAAATGACAACATGGCTTCAGTATGTTTTAGCAAATAGCGATGACAAGACAGGAGGTCTACTTGCAAAACAATCTTTCTGATAAAACTAAAGGCATCGGAATACATTCAATAATATAGATTACAATAACATGAATACATTTAATACATTAATTACATCCCATAATAATCAATCAATTACATGAATAAATCCATTATATGTAACACCTAGGTGTGATACAACAATGTCCTTCCCCTTATATAACTCCCAGGCCCCCCTCTGACGGAGTGCCTATACAAGCTGGAAAACATATATCCTAACTGTGAAGGACGAATCTCGGCTGACCTTGAACTTTGTTGTACTTTCTTGTAATACGGGACTTCTTTCACGTGGATACATTAGCTATGCAACGGTTCGCTCACAGAGGGCAAACACCGTTAGCTTGATTGATATGCGGAAAGTTACCTATCGTTCATTCTGGTCCTCGCATGGGATTATAAGGAGAGATTTAAATCACGCCCACTAACTTCTCTTGAAAACAATCTATAGGCAGTTATTTTAATTAACTTGGCATGGGTGGGTGGGGGCTTTCGCCAGAATTCAAAACAGAATACAGCGACCACGAATCAAAGAGACAGACTGAGGGATTTCAGGGGCGACTATCGGCGTTATCAAAGACAGTAGTGGTCCCGGATACGAGACGCAGGGTCTTGGCGCTTTTTTCGCGTGTCGGTGTCGACCGAAGAACCGATCGGAGAAAGCGAAGGGGGAAAGCCGAAACGGGCAGCAGCGAGCGGAGGTACGAGGACCAGGGGGCGGCTTCTTCCCTTGATTTGGCGGTCAGATCCCCAAAAGTTCGTGAGATCAAATAAGCTGTCAAGTTTATCATGTCCCACTCAACTTACATTTCCTTTTTACATAATAGACCATGAAAGAATAGACATTTTATCACTCGCTGGCCAGACCTTTACAGAAGCACTAGCTTTATTGAAATCTTGTTATAGATTTTCCCCTGGATTTTATATATATTTGCAGTGATTTCTATTCTGTGCAAAGCGGTAATTACGGATATATATGTGTGTACAAGTGATCAGTGTCTAGTTTCAGTCATTCTATTTCAATGGATTTTGTGTTAATTTAAATCTATTAAATTAAACCATCTCAAGAGTTCCAGTTTTAAATATAATGATCTATCTATTATATTATTTCAAAAGATAATAGATGCTTAAATTAACTTTTAAAGTCGCGAAGGAATTTATAAATTAATAAATTCAGTTAAGTCCCCTAGTTTTATAGATGTGTGTTTTTAAAACCACTAGAATTTCGCGCAGTGTTTATTAAAATAAATAATTAAATACTCGAGTGTATTATAGGCTTAACGGGAAATTTATCGCGCTTGAAGGATTATTTGTTTCGGTATTGTTACATGTCTTTTTTTTTCTTTCATACAGAGTGATCGTAAACCTTGCGGTCCCAGCTAAATAAGAAAGACAATAAAGAAATCATCTATAAACTTCCAGTATTATTAAGAACATGATTCTTTTAAAATATAATCTTGTGGCGGTCCTTTTGCGACTTTTAGCTGTCAGAATTAAATGAAATAAAAAGCCCACCCAAGAACATTGTAAAGAACAATCATCAAATTTACCCTTACCAAACCTGTAAGATAAACTGGAAGTTTAATCAATCGCCAGTAGCGATCTTTATATTTACTGTTTACTGTGAGAGAGTACATATTTTCCTGACTGTGACTGAGACTAGTTTTTTCCTCACATTGGATTTAATAAAACTCAAGCGATTACCGCATTGAAGGAATATTTTAACCATAGCGGAAGATTAAAAGAGACCACTTCATTTTCACCCCTGTGTCGAACTGTGTCAGTTGCCATCCCATAGACTCGTTTTTATTAATTAATAAACCACACAAGAAACTCTAGAACTTCAAGTCCGGCGATAAGCGGGAATATTTGCCTACTCAGTGAAAAACTCGCAATATCTGGGGCGGGACATAGAAGGACTAGACAGTTACACAATGTAGTCAAGAGTTAATTAGTGTTGTTTAATCATTCTATGGAGGTGCACTGATGCTGCAACTCGGTAAAGTGTGGGAGAGTGGTGTTATATGTGTAGGATTCCGCACAGCGTGTATTGAATGACAGGAAATTTAATTCTTTTTGTGTAACCATTTTGTTAACTTGCTTACCTGGTAATATATATCTTTTCTGTATACCCTACATTGTTCCCCCTTTTATGTGGGATAGTTGATAATTTGTTAACTATGTTTAAAAAAACCCCCTCCTTTTCATTTGCTTAGTAAATGGGGAAGAAACAATTGGGAAGAACAGGATTTCTTTCTGTATCACCTATATACCTAACTTTGTAACAACCTCTTTCAGAGTTAATTAAACTTTCACTGTTATTAGTTAAACGTACCCGTGTTCCTGATATCGATCTATCTCTGGACTGGGTTTATCTTTGTCTAATAAGCGGGAAGGGCTTAGTCGATACCAATCTTCTTCACACCTTCCAAACTTGTTATTTGCATTTGTGTACTTATTTGATAATTTATGTAAATACCTGATATTTGTTAGTGATTGATGTTTAAAGTGAATAAAAATCACATAAACACATTTAGTTCTGTGTTGTTGGATATACCCAAAGCCCAACTTTTTTCCCTATTCGTTTTATCATAATATAGTTTGTATATCTACGTCGCCTGTGTGTTGTGTGTGAAAAAAAAACACCAAATCGGTTGTGCGCGCAGATGCGTGACTGGCAAACTGGCAAAAAATAAATTGTTTGACCAGGATAGAGTGGAAGAGAAGATTGAGGAGAAACGATTTGTCGTAAATAAGTCTGAGTCTTTACTTCTCCTCCAGCACGCTGTGAAGCAACTATTAAATAATCTCTACATTTTCTATCACTGAGCTTTCCATCATCATTTTCCCACTCTAAACCGGACCACTATTTCTAACGGACTCTTTTCTCTCAAAATAAATTTACGACAATATTTGGCTGGCTCGCCGGGATAATTTTGAGATACATTAATGATGCCACACATATTTGTAGGCTGGTTCTGGTGATCTTGAGCACATTTGAGGGAGGCCAATCGCATAGCCGGGTTAAAGATATTTTGAGTGTCTGATTTAGTCTGGGTCTAACTAGGTAGAGTGTGAATGATTTTGTCCCTTGTGAATTAGGGAAATACAAAATAAATAATTACAAACCCCTAGACAAACGTTCTATAATTATATTTGGGTTGTCCACACAGCATATTTACAGGTTGTTTTTCTCTCCACAGCAGTAGAAAGTACAGATAAAAAAAAATATTTGCTATTTTAATTATCCTCTGGCGGAGATAATTCAATTTCTTTCTTTATAAGAGTTGCTGGGATTGCGTGATTGTTTTACAGTCACTAAGGATTTTGAAGTTAAAAAGAGTTGAGCTTAGCTAAAGACGGATTGTTCTGATTTTTAAAAATTAAGTTAACAACGTCTCATCTCAATAATTGACTTTAGGGACGGAGTTTGTTGTCAGAGATTTAAAAGTTAGGGGAAAATTTTTTTTTCCTTTTAAAAAATTGTTTTAATATAAATTTTTTCTCTACTGTTCGTAAACGTCGATTCTTTTCCAGTGTAACTTCTCATTAAGTGGCATAGTTGCATGCGTTTAGAGCACTAATTGCCAGATTATAGCCGGCAAAACTTTGCACAGTACAGGTAGGTGGGCACACAGGTAAATTTATACTTTGTTTTTTTTTTTTTCTCGTAGCAGGTTCAGAGTTCCTCCCTTTCGCGTTTCTTCTTACTAGTTCTCTAGGCATACTTCATCTTATTCTTTAACAATGGCAGAGAGGATAAAGATGAGGTCCATCTTGAGGCTGGAAGCGAAAGAGGCAGGGTTAGATGCAGAAGCTGCAAACGCGTTTTATTAACCAGGAATTGGAAATATATGACGCGGAGCAACAGAGAGCCGAAGCTGAGAGGAAGAGCAAGAAGAGCAACAGAGAGCAGAAGCTGAGAGGAAAGAGAAAGAAAGAACAGAGAGGAGAGAAGCCCAGGAGAGGGCAGATAAGAAAGAAGCGGAAGAACGTCTTTTGGAACAGAAGAAAATTGAAGCAGAGATGGAAAATCGCAGAGAGAGAAAGAGAGAGAGACAAGGAAAGACAGCATCAACTGGCGCTTAAGGCTCTAGAGAGTCGGGGCGCCTCTACTTCGACTAACGGAGAGCCGTCTTCGCCCCAGTCTCAATCAATGGACCTCTCCAGTACTCAATCTGCCCAATTAACTGCTATGTCGTTTTCTTTAGAATCTTTTCCTAGCCCTAACGAAAAACGAAAAAATTGACAGCTACCTAGAAAAATTCGAGAGACTCGCGAATCTTTATGGGTTAGAGAGTACCCGCTGGGCGCTCAAACTTTCAACGTCACTGAAAGGCAATGCTTATGACGTGTACACAAAGCTGGGACCGAATCAACATGATTACGACATGTTGAAGAAGGCCTTACTACAGCAGTTTGAGATGACTGCCCGAAAGTTTCTGCAGTTGTTCAGAAACAGCCGAGAAGAGAGCACGGAAACATTTCCCCAGTTCTCTTCACGTCTCACGGGTTATCTGACAAAGTGCATTGAATTATCTGACCTACCTCTTTCATATGAGGGACTCCTCGAACTTGTTCTTGTGGAGCAGATAAAATCCACTTTGTCGAATGAAACACGTAGATTTTTGGCTGAACAGGGGGCAGTCAGGCTTGAAGACATACTCAATAAAGCCGAACGCTATAGCAATGCAATGGCCGAACTTCCCAGCACTAAACGTAAACCCACCGATGAGCCATCTCGAAAACAGAATCTAGAGCAGGCATCCTCTTCTTCCACTTCCTCTCAACATTATAACCAACGAGATAACAATACCCAGAAACCTCCCCAGGAAAAATCGAAATTCTACAAAACCCGATCCCCCCCCCCCCCAACACAAATTCTGATCAACCCAACAAGCCTACGTGGCAGCGCGGCCACCAAGGTCAAGGAAAAGGGAAGACCCCTACACCAGGAACGTCTGATCAGGGCAAACAAACCGGTGCAAACCGCATTGGATGTTTGCATACAGCCTCGAAAGGTAGAGTCAATGTCAGTGATTCTCAACCTAGGGGGACCGACCCTCAACTCGAGGAACTGTAATTTTGAACGGTACCTCTACTACTTGTCTTTTTGACACTGGATTAAGTTTTGATTGTATTGTCGCTAGGCACCTAGTCAAACCCGGTCAGGAGACAGAGGAAACCGTCAAACTTAGTGGAGTTTTCAGGAGTGATGCACCCAGGACGCTTCCTATCGCACTGGTAGAAATACACTCTGACTTTGTCAGAGGAGTTATTAAAGCGGCCATAATGGATGATCCGATCTACCCAGTTATCCTGGGATGTAGATATGTGTTCATTGGGAGACCTAAGGAGCCGATTGTGGCAGCGGTAACCACAAGAGGGCAAGCCAAGAAGGAGAGGGAGCCTGCGCCAAACTTGTTGCCGAATGAACTGAAGGAGGCGCAACAAAAGGACCCTACTCTGGCGCCCTGCTTTAAAAAACTGCCCATGGCTAAGGACCCCAGACACAACGGAGACATCGTTTCTAAGGATGGTGTATTGTATCGTAGAACGGGCAACCCGGACACGGGGAATAACCAGCTCCTAGTACCGACGCAGTACAGAAACCAGATCTTAGAAATGGGGCACTCTCTTCCCTTTAGCGGACACATGGGACAAAACGCCACTATTCAGCGAATAAAAAACCACTATTGGTGGCCAGGAATGAACTCTGACATTGTCAGGTATGTGAAATCCTGCGCCCAGTGCCAACGGGTAGCACCCAAGCACTTGACACCCCCCAGTACCTATGGGGCAAATGCCAATAGTAGGGACTCCATTTGAACGGGTTGCTGTCGACATTATTGGTCCTCTGGAAAAGACCAAAAGAAGGAACAGGTTCATCCTGACCTTAGTTGACACTTGCACTATGTGGGCCGAAGCCGTACCGCTACCATGCACTAATTCCAAGCATGTCGCAGAAGCCCTTGTGCAAATTTTTACACGGTTGGGATTCCCTCAACAAGTTTTGACGGACAATGGATCCCAATTCCGTAGCCTGTTAATGGAGGAGATCTTTAAGATCTTGAGGGCCAAACATATCCACACAAGTCCCTACCATCCGGCCGGAAATGGGCTCGTGGAACGTTTTAACGGTACCCTCCCCATGATGTTACGTAAGCTGGGTCAGGAGAAACCGGAAGACTGGGACCAATATATATCGGCTTCCTTATTCGCCTACCGAGAGGTACCCCAAGCGTCTACGGGTTTTTCGCCAGCTACACTTTTATTTGGCAGACCTATTAAGGGGCCACTAGAAGCCTTACTTCGGTCCCTGACAGACCAGAAGGCTGACGAGACAGTCGTCTCTGCAAGCAAGTATGTATCTGAGCTTAAGGAAAGGCTAAAGCTAGGATGGGATCTAGCTACTACCAACCTTAAGAAAGCCCGCGCTAAAATTACTAAAAGATACAACAAAGCTGCAAAAGAGAGAGAACTACAACCAGGGGAGAAAGTCCTATTGCTACTTCCAACCGGAAGCAATAAACTTCGCATCGGATGGCAAGGACCGTTTACCGTCCTTAAAAAGATCTCACGTACCAACTACAAGATCTCCATCAAAGGAAAGGAGAAGGTCTTCCACATAAATCTGCTAAAGAAATATTTGGAAAGACCGGTGCCATCCTCCGAGCATCTCCTGGCTGTCGCCATAGCAACGGAAGACGAGGAAAATGATGATGATGGTTGCATGGAGTATCCATTGCAACCCACAGAATCCTTTAAAGATGTCAAAGTTCGGCGACAATCTCTCACCAGAACAACAAACAGAAACAGGGCTCTACTAAAAACAGTACAGTGCAGTCTTAACGGATGTACCTGGTCGAACAAATCTCATTGAATTTGATATGAAATTAACAAACGAGACCCCTGTTCAAACCAGAGTTTACCCCATCCCGTACGCTAAAGCTGATGCACTTCGCGGAGAAATAGACAAGCTGCTGCAGGCAGGAATTATCAGTGAGTCTACATCTCCTTACAGCTCGAGCGTAGTGCTGTTGCAGAAGCCCAATAAGGAAGTTCGGCTGTGCATTGATTACAGGTTGCTAAACGCTGTAACGGAATTCCAGCCCGAACCTCTCCAAACTGTTTCTGAGTTGTTCACCAAGCTCAGCAAAGCTAAAGATCTTCTCCAAGATTGACCTCACGTAAAGGTTATTATCAAATACCAGTCAAGGAGGTGTGTTCACCAGGATGATGAGGAAGCTTCTAGAACCTTTGCAAAGTCCCCATATCCATAATTTCATGGATGACATCTTAATTGCATCGGAAACCTATGAAGAACATATTGCTACGGTTGCTATGCGCCTCAGGAGACGACAGGAAACGGGTCTCACAGCCAGACCTAGCAAATGTCTCATCGGGTTTGAACAGTTAGACTTCCTGGGGCACACTATTTCTCACGGATGCAGTTGGCCTATTAAGAAGAATTAACGAGGAGAAAATAGTGGCAGCAAAAGACCCCAGAACGAAGAAAGACTGTACGTTCCTTCATATCAGCGCTATGTGCATACAATCAGAAGTATCCACTCTTCACTGTCGGCCCGCATGAACTTCAACACAAAGACGTTGACCGGCAGCCTCATCTGACTGAACCTCACAAAGAAAGGTATAGTACCTGATAAGGTCATAATGGGATCAAAAAACCTTTTGTAACTGAGAGTACGAACACGCGCATAACACTTTGAAAGGACAGTTGGCTGCATACCCCATTTTGAGGTTGCCTGACCTCAAGAAACCTTTTGTACTGATAGTCGATGCGTCAGGTCATGAACATCGAGGGTCAACAACTGCTTCAAAGCCGATGACAGTGACCTGAACATTGGCTATTTCCAGTTTTGCCTATGGCAGTCGGAAATTTATAAAATAAAGCGGGAACGGACAACTACAGCGTAGTTGAAAGGGAAATGTCTTGCACTGAGTGACGGTTTATCAGACTGGCCATCATGAGTTTCTTTATGGGGTACATATCGTTTCCATCGTGCTAAACAGACACGCTCTCCGTTAGCAATGTTGCTTGGTGCCAATAATAAGAAATATTAAACGCTAGGATCATGCGTTTGGGGTCCTCTTCTTCTTAAGCGTCTATTCTTCCAAGGTTGGAATATATTCCGGGAAGACAGAAATGGTCGGGGCTGATTTCCCGAGTATAAACTGGACTACAGAGGATTAGATGTTTGTGATTTTTTTGTCATACCAAGAGTTACCGATTTGGTAAGCTTGATCGTCAATAGAATCAGACATGTTTGAATTATGTTTTCATAGTCTCAATAGAGATTTGTTTATTTGTGATGGACGAACTCGGCTAATTCAGGAACGTTGTTGGAATTCTTGTAAAACGGACTTTTCTTTCAATGGATTCATTAAGCTATGCCAACTGTTTACACACAAGAGGAAAACACGTATTGCTGAATGATATGCGAAAGTTAACCTATCGTTCATTCTGGTCATCGAATGATTTTTAATGATAGATTAAAATCACCGCCCACTTAACATCTCTTGAACAAACATATGGCATGTATTTTAATTAACTCTGGCCAGTGGAGGGCGTCGCCAGAATCAAAACAGAATACAGCGACCCACGATCAAAGAGACAGACAGCGGAATTTCAGGGGAGACTATCGTCGTTATCAAAGACAGTAGTGGTCCATGATACTAGAACGCAGTTGCTTGCCGCTATTTCGCGTCACGGTGTCAATCCAGAAAATTAACCCGAGCGAACGGAGAGGACAAGCCTAAACGGGCAGCAGCGAACGTAGATATCGAATACCAGGGGGCGGCTTGCTTTCCCTTGAATTTTGGCGGTCCCAGATCCCCAAAAGTTCATGAGATCAAATAAGCTGTCAAAC